>QNGE01000012.1:182661-361133 GCA_008508345.1 Paragonimus westermani | reverse complement strand
GATATGCACTACTGACGAGCTCTAATGAGAGCGAAACTCGAGTCTAGTGCTTCTTTTCGAAAGGGGCTGGCTGGAAAGTCTATCTGAATGCGAACACTGCGATCAAATGTGAGTGATGGTCAACCTGAAAATAAACCAAATCCCCGACTATTCATCAGTAACCCAGACTATTGTCGCCCACGTTAAACGTTTGGATTCCAGTTAGACAAAAAGTTCCTTCCGGGGCTAATAAGTACAACTCGCCTTTTCCAGCAGGTATGAATCAGTGCCTATGGTAGTATGCAACATGATTCCAGGTATCCTTTCAAATGTGACTGTATTACAAACCACTGTTCATTTGTGTAGCTCTCAAGTGGACACATCTGAGTGTCACTCGACCACTGGGGACAACCCACTCCTAGTTATCCATTACCGAACGGAGTGCGAAATCAATTCAATCCACAAATTGTAAACCAGAATAAGCAAGGGTGATTTGTTGTAAAACTAAATTGAATTACATCGATTCAATTTAGTGTGATAGATAAGTTTGATCGCTTATAGATCAGTTGCTGTTTCAGTCTCATAGGTCCGTCAGCCAAAAACGATAAACAACCCAACAAGGTTCCCTGTGGACGAAACTCAGCTTAACATGCAAGAGTACACAGCTAGCAACGTTTGTCCATTACGTTGTACAATTTCCTGCTAACCAATACTCATGGACCTTAAATGAAGTCGGTGTGTTCTGGTATTTTTACAAATTAGCAGAAAACTTTTCAATTAATGCGTGAAGTTTTTAGACATCCCATCATTCTATTACGTCCATCAGTTAGGTGTTGTTCAGCTTTGCTAAGTTTTCGTTCTTAGAACATTTTGACTCTTCCAATATAGAAAGCCTGTTAAGTCTGTCCAATGGTGGCATGCAGCAATTAATGGCCTATCTACATTCACGCCGTTTCTTTCTCCTAATGTTCTTTTGTTTTTTGTTGTTTAAGCTTTCCAGTAAGATTTTCTTCTTGCAGAATATTCCCCATCACTAGTGGGGTGAGCAGCAGTCCGCGCCACAGTATCCTCTGCTCAGACTCATGGCTGCTGGGAAAACTTTGATATAGAGTTCCGTTCAGTGTCTGGACCCAGTTTACTCACCAACATGCTGTCAGACACTCTTTTGCCACTCTTAGTTCTCTTCACACTAAACACACAAATAAGGCCGTAAAGTTGTATTTCGTCAACTGAAAAAGTGAATTCACCACATGTGAACAGGCAGTTTGTTACATCTCATAGAATCCCAATATCATCCCCATATTTCTTTCTTAGTTTCAAGGTAACTGAGTATGATTGTTATCAAAATCACTTGTTCTGGTTAACAGAAGAAAGCTGATGTACTTGACCTTCGTTCATCTTTGCTTGGAGTTCCCGCTTTGTCATGCTGTAAAAATCTCTTTTAACCGAATAAACCAATATTGCCAAGTTGTTCTCATTGGTGTTAACCTTATTTGATCTGCCATACTATATGGGTCGCCGTGTTATCAAACCACATTTTAAGAATAACTGAGGATTAAAACTTTCCCAAGTTGTGCTGATATCCAAAAAATAACTCAAGACCCCTGTTCGTCTTGTTCACCGTGGACTTGCACGTAGGCTTGCACGTTCTGACTTATAAGTTCACTCTTAATGGTAGCTGTTCTATCGGAATTTTCGCCTTTGTCTAGGTAGGATGGACAGATCAGTGTTGTCCGAAATTCACGGGATTAGCAAATGAATGCATAAGTTAAATGTACTTTTAGTTCCATACTGACGGCCTAACACCTCGACTATTTGAACCGCCCATAAATCCGCAAGTCACAACAAACTTGTTTTTGATTTAACTAATCAAAGTTTTTTCCCAGAAATCAGCAAAGAAAGCCAAATTCTTGCTTTGTCTAGACCAAAAGAACCTTTCATCAAGCACTATTGTGTATGTAGTTCAGCAGCCTATAAGTTTCGAGACAATAATTAACTGGAAAACTTTGGTTGTGAAGGATTTTCCCAGTTTTCAAACGATTCCATTTTATTTAAGTAAAATTAATTGTCTTCCAAAGAGGATTTATTAAAGAGATGTTGCTTGGGGCTGGATAACAAAACAGCAAACCATCTGTACAAACGTCGCAATTTAGACCCCACAACTAAATATATGTTGTGCCTGGAGTTATGGTCGCAAAATTCAACTTTTTACATATTACTGGTCGAAGTACTTGTTAATCAAAATATCTAGACCGGTTAAACAGGAGGGTACTATTACAGTTTTGAGTCAGGGTATGTACCTTTGCATGGTTTCCAAAAACCACGAGACTTTGAATGACATTAGTGAAGGGTGGTCAACCGAAGCATCTTTCACCGACGAAGATAATTCACCATCAAGCAACTCATTTATTTTCAAGCGTCCCTCATTTTTATCACTAAAAACGTTTATGTTCCACCGCTTTTGAACTGTGTTCTTTTGCGAATTGGTTCAAATAAAACTCATCTGTCAACACAACTCAATGAGCTAAATACTGGACTCTTAGTTATTTTCAACAGTTTAGTAATGTGTGTTCCAGTCACTGACCACTCAAGTTGGTGTCGTGCCACATACCAATATTTTCTCAGCCACTATACTTTTCTAAAGTTCCGGCATTTATTGAAAGTACATTTAACCTACCTATCGATGCTTCTCACTTAGAAATCTTAAAGGTTTGTATCTTGAAAATACGTTTTACATAGCATCCCTTACCCTCCCATCTAATGCTCTATTTCCTGACCCCCTCACGAGTCAGACTGTAATCTTTTAGTTGGCTACTGACTGCGCACTGATTGCTTTTGTTACGATTTCTTCAAACCTTTGATGCAACGAACATCAGACAGTCTATTCGAATTGTACGTATTAACTGTCAATTTCCGAACCAGCTCGGTTCGACCAAATTTTAACAGCTCTCAAAGCAAAGATGGTTCAATTTTTGTCAAATCCAATAAGTTTCATCCATGTTTTTAACATTTTGAATAGATTAAGTTGATCAGCAGCTTTTTCCCGGTATTTCTTACAAAGGAGTGAAACACATATCAAGTTTTGTGAACACCGACTCCGTGAATTGGGTTGATCTTTTATCAGCCCATTTGCACGTTTGAATGATTTGCAAATCAGCTATTTCTGAGGGGTTTTTGCACCCTGACATATACATATATATGTACATATATGCACACACCCCGTAGGTGATCCACTTATAATGGGCAGTGCTTATTCAATTCGCCCAACTATCGTGAATCTACGTATGGGACATGAACTATTTCTAACACTTTTCAGTTTGGTTACTGAAAATGTAGAATAACACTTGAAAGGATTCTGCTCTTCCGTAATTGATTTTTGCTTTACTGAGTGAATCATATCTTGATTTCTCGCTTTTGTTAAAGTTGCCGAGGTTAGGCACAAAATGATAGACAATGCCTCGCTTTTTAATGATTAAAAGATAGACTAACATGATTTGGCCACACTGGACTTTTTATAACTTATATGAAGTCATCTCCTCGCGAACTCATCATCATCATCACCATAGCATCCATGAGCCTGACCAAAAGGTACTGCGGCTCGGGCCACCTCTCACCTCAACAGTGACCTGGAATATCCTAGAAAGAAACGTTATTAAGAAGGTCAGCAAATACTAAAAAAAGGCTAAGCGGAAGAACTAGAAATTGTATGGATACAGGTAAGCCATTCACTGTGACACCGCCATCTCGGATAGCGTCTCTAACCAGCGGTTTGAGTAATCACGAGAACCCCATCCAGGCAGACGATACCTGCCCACTCTGCCCAATGGAGCAGTCAAGGTCTTCATACTTCGTGACCAAGTTGTTGCTTGACCACCCAGCTGCTTCCATGAGAAAAGTTTATCCGCCCTCTGCACCCAATCTTATCGCGAGGCCTACATTGATTTAGTCATTCAATATCTCTACAAAGAATGAAGCTCTTTTCTAGGAGCACTGTGTTGCTCAACATCCTTCCCTTTCTGTCGCCTTTTAAAGTTGCAACTTGCAAAGCTTGTACTAACGTGGGATTCGCATGTTCCGTATAACCAGAGTGCAATACTTGCTTATCTGTATGCTGAATAAAGTCCATGACATGCTTCATTTCGTGGAACTCCTGCATATCCTTAATAAATTCGGGAATATTGATAGATTTTATCATCTGGTTATTTGCCAGACTGGCTTAATTCACTTGTTTTATAACTTGGAAACAGGAAAACTAATTTGACAGTCTGATTGTTATTTGGCCTAATAAGTCCAAAGAACAGGAGCATAAAGTTTACGTCACATGCTTGAGGTTAAATAGTTACTAATCGCATGTCATTTTCCAGACTGTCTGAAACTAAGATTCACCATCTACCCAGGTGAGTCTCCAACCTGTTTAAGGCCTCGATGATCGCAGGTCGAGAACAATTTCTAACCAGAGCTACACTGATCTACGGTTATACGACTCTACTATACTTGATTATATCAGAAACGGAAATACTAGACTCCTAACCTTAGAATAATTTTCTAACACGAGGTAAACTTTTCCTATGAAAACTTTCTGGCTTTGACCCAGAAACTTCTTCTGACCATTCAGGCTTGTTAATGATTCTGAAGGGAAATGAAGCTATCAGCAGGTTGTAAGCAACAGCACGTACGTCAAGAATATGGAGACGCGGTTAGGAGTGAGTTCGGATCGATACAGTGCTTCCCACTTACAACGACTAACCCTTACTGGATGTAAACATCAATCACTTTACTGGGAACGGACGCTATGAGGGAACCACTGTATTTTTTCACATTCCGGTAGCGCACAACTATTTCAAACGCCGTATACTGTAGAAAGAGCATATAGTAAGATGTGGGGTATGTCCCCTACTTAATTCTGTTCGTAGTACACAGCCATCCCTAGACTAAGCAGCCAAGCTGTACCCGACTTCGATAATCACAACCAGCAATTCCACGTGTTTTCATTGCGAATACACCTAGTTTATCTATAAATTAAATTGTCTATCTGCAGTAAGGGAAACTACAATTTAGTGACGTATAGTGTACCAGCAGAACATTATCTTACCAGATATTTCAATCTGTGTGTTCAACGATAACAACTTCTTCATAACATGAACTGGATTTTTATTCCTATGGTTCTTTCCACAGTTTGAGTAACTCCTGTAGCCGTAGACAGTGTGAGATATTCGGTGTAAGGAATCAGTTTAAGTTTGCTGAAACACAATTGTGTGCTCCACCCACCTAACTGCAGCATGGTCTACTGACAGCACGGCCGTACGGATCAATCTAGACAAGTAGTGTAAATTTCTGTCTGTGCAAGCTTTCTCACCGGTTGTGCACACAAGTCGAAAATCAAAATGACTTTATGCAAGAATTCTTGAGATTCCAACTACTTTCGATTACCTCAGGATTTTTCTTTCCAACCTAAAAACAAGAAAGACCACCAACTTGATGGTTAAATAGTTCGTGTCGTTGGGTTTATCACCTTTCGGCACACGAATTAGCATTGGCAGCGCGCGAAAAATCAAATCAGTCTCAGCGTAATTAAGTACACCCAATAAAAGTAGATCGTTTTCAGTTGACTTTACCGAGGCTAACTTTGCCCCTTTTGATGTACTCGTTGCCTCAGCTACTTCCCCATCTAAGGAAGTCAATAAGTTGCCCAAACAGAAATTGCCACTTTCAACCCGCCGAAGAGAATGTTAGGCTTCTTGATCCGTTGGGCCTGATACCGACAGAGTTTTGTTGCGTGCCGTAGGCACCTTCTGGCATATCCGGTAGTTAAGTTACCGTGGAGCATCAGATGGGGATGCAGAATTTCCTATTCTTTCCTCAACCTTGCACTCTACTGGTGTTCCTTATCCCCTTCCCAATTTTGGGTACCCACGGATTTGCTGGCCTTCAAGCGCACGGCCACATGGTGAATTCCACTTTTTACCCAGGTAGGCAAATTCGTTTCATTCATCAGCGACAAGCGCGCTCTACTGGTTAAACGAGATATGGCATGATCGTAAACACATTCGGATTGTTGTAGCTCACTGTAAACGGAGGTAGTTATCAGTTGTAAAATCTTAGTTTGACTCCTTAAGTTGTAACGGTGTAACCACAACCTTTGGCGAACAGCCGGTAATTGAACGGTACTTGTGGTCATTGTCGTGTTCAGTCCTCTCACTATCCAGGATCAGTGAGATATCGAGAGCGCTGACAGCTTGTCTTTCACTCTTAGCCTTACTTCGGGGTTTGTCTCAGAGCTGACGTTACAAGATTAGGCGGGAATCGGGTAGAAGCTTGGACAGGCGTAAACATGAGTTAAAGTTTGTGTGACGGATTATCCGGTATGTCTGTTGTTATTACGTAAGCACAGGTGAATCGACCCCTATTCTTTTTGTTCATACATAAGTCAAAATGGCCCGACTTTGGGTTGCAACCAACAAGTTTCTGCGAACAAACCTTGTTAAGTTGATAGAACTTAAACTGGTAGTAGTCAAAGAAGCGGGAGGAATGGATCTTGGAAACAGACAGCACTGCAAGTACAGCTGATTGGCAGCTTATGGCGACGCCAGTGGAAACAGAACCGATCCAACGAAGTTGAGAGTTTAACTCATGATCTCTCGATTTTCGAAAAAGTGAGAAAATTCAAATTAAGCGCCTAACGCATACTGACTAGTTGCTTTTAATAGCCAACCTATTTAGCAGTCGATGCAGTCACATTTGGTTTTGAACAAACTGGTAAGAGATTGAAATCATTGATTCTATTTATACCGAAGTATGCAAATGCCAATGGGGCCTAACAGTTTACGTATAGTTCCTCATCGTCTTCTAAATGCTTGGACATCTGCCTGCCTGGTTTCCTGGCGTATGTCTAACTTATAACTGGAGTTTGCAACATTACTAACGTGCTCTAATGATGAGGTTTTGTGCATGAGTTGTTCACTCTCCACTAGGAGTTCATTTTTTGTAGTTTGGGTTGCATTAATTGCGAAACATCAACTTACCCGGGATTCAGTTCTCCACGAACTTTCGACCAATGGGTAGACTGCCACTCACTCGAAGTTTGCGTGGTCTCGGGGTAGAAATGAAACTTCATTTATGTGCAACCACTTCGGTCACTTCACAAAACCGTATAAAGTTGGCATCAGTTCTCGTTTGCCAGTACGATTAGATGTTGCTTTTAAGTATGTCGGCGTCCATTTGTCTTGTGTGGGCACCACTAAATGAACAACCAGCGGGTAGGTCAACAAGCGAGCGAGTCGCTGGCCAACCGTATGAAGTGGCTTGGTTTCTTCAAATATGCAAATCTCTGGCTACGGTTACTTAATTCTTTTTCGTTGGGTGGATCGATTTTCGAACATACCGAATGATTCAACTTCACATAGACGGGACCATCCTCCGATCGATTTTGGTTGATAAATGGTCATCCACTTGGATTACGTCACAGCTGACCATCATTGTTCGGCGCAACATTTGATGAGTTGTGGGGTGTGGGTAGGTCTTGTCCGCAAGGCTTGTCATGGGAACACCCTTATCGGCTTGCTGTTGTCAAGATGGAGACAAAGTATGCATGCTCGATCGCCTCGATTGCGATGCTGGCGGTTCTGATAGCACAGTTGTCCAAGGGTGACCGATGTCACGCCTTCCGAACAATCACGGGAATAATAAAGTAACGAATTTGCAGGCAAAATCGAACAGGCTTCACACAGATATGTGCAAACGGCAGTCCAAGTGTCCGTCCGGAGAGTAAACTATTAGAAGCGTCAAACTGAAACAATCTTTCTCTCAAGGACCCTTCGCTCACCGGCTTAAGAGCCGTAGAGATCAGGCTAGTCATTCAGAATTCTGTCTGTACTGAGACAGTGTGACTTGATTCCAACAGTACTGTCGATTATCAGTGAGGGTTTGTTGTGCTAATGCAATACAACTCTTAAGGCATACTTAAAAGTTGTGATGAGAGAGCAAAAAGCACAACAAATGTAATCGCAACACATGTCAAGAATAAACTTGACCATTTCTTTATAGGTTGGCCGAGGATTCTAGTCGATAAGAATATTCGAAACACCTAATTTCATGGATCCAATTCATCAATAGGGGAAATATATAAACGTTTCTGGCTACTAACATTACATCCGTTGACGTCCGTCACATATAAGTAGTCACTGTATATATCAGAGACATGGAAACGGAAACGGAAATTGAACGGGGCTCACTCGACTGAACTCAGAATCAATGCCACAGCTGATTGCGTCCGCACTCTAACCGCACACGGGTGGTTGATACTGCCTGGTCAGCACATCCTCAGTGAATGGGAACAGCCGGGGGTTTCAGTTGCATGACAGCGCTGCGTGAGTGGATAACCCAAGTGTTATATCGAAGATATGTTTAATACTCGAGAACACGGGGTCTCGGCTTGGCCCATGTGTTGCTGGTGCATTGTGCTACTCCGTTACCCTTTGTCGCAACTCCGTTACATACTAGTGGTTTTATGTGTGTATCAAACGAGAATGGACGGCGTGTTAGCATCACCCTGGAAAACATCTCACCATACTAAGCAAGTTTATGGGAAATCTGACAGGATTATCAATACCTTCCCACTTTTGTCAACCTGGCCGTTTCATGCTGCTTTTCAGTTGTTTTATATATTCAAGGGCAACTTAGTCTCACAGAAGTGCAGTCATGCGTCGAACATCTTAGACACCCTTTCGATCCCTTGTATGTGGAATAAGATCATTCACGTATAGAACAATCAGAGCAATAACATGGGTGCCGTTGTCAGTAATAGACCCATCGCGATCGGTCGATCATCTTTTGGTACAAGCAGTCACAACAGTGGAAACGAAATGAGAGCAGAAATTACCCTATGTTTAATGGTGATCAAACGCCTCTCCCTCCTTAATAATTTGACGTTATATAACGCTCACCTCATTAAAATCAACTCTTATCGTGGTAACAGGAAATTTTCTCGCTTGGATATATGTTGAGGCATAACACTAGTTATTCTTTTCGTAATCAGCAGACATGCTTTAGGAATGGTAACCACAACAGAAGCATTTCGTAGCCTGTATCTAAAACCGTGGTCACCTGGTTCAATGAAGTAGAGGCTCACAGCTAGGAGAGCCTGTCTTGGTTGATTACCGGACATTAGGTAGGTTACCAGCAAATGGCTGTGGCTCGTCTTGATTAAGTTCAAGGAAACATAACTGCGGCTAAATTTCGTCTTGTAATTAAGGCAGAGGAGTTACTGTCAGTTGAAGCGGCATTTTACGTACCAGTAGTGAACGCTAACAGTGACGCCAGGGTGCCGTATTTCCTTTAAACTACTTTGGAACGGAAGGTTATATGAAGTCAAAAGTCGCAAACAGATGTGTTGGTAACCACTTTGTATTTCAAAGTATTCTCGCATATTTTCAATGCGCTTGTCTGTTCTTAATTTTTAACATTTCTGTTTTTGGGCACACTTTGTGTTGAAAACTAGTTTTATACTTACTTCCTTTCCAGCAGCCTTCTGGTTCCATTTCTCTAATTAGCTTTTTTCATGTTTCTAACATTCTGTCAAAGGTTTGGCACAAATGGATCAATTGCTAGTGATTAAACTGCTAAGCTGAATTTTCGAATTTTTGTTAAACTTCGCCGAAACTAGTTTTCTGTACTTGAAGCATTTTGTGTCGGAATGGTTGCAGTGTGTACGGGTGGTCTTGGGGGAGTTGGTACCAAACTGCGTTATCTTCCGTTTTATTTTGCTGGTCAGAGAATACAGATATGCTAAGTTCCGTACCATGACTGTAAACCGAGAATGTAGTCCCCTGTTTTCATATTATCTAAAACCATAAATATGTATCCGACGAAAGTGCTTTTGCACAGTATCGTTTGACATACACCGTCGTCTAAACTCGTTTGTTTTGATGGACTAGTGGCCATTTTGTACGATCGTGATCTAATCACTTTCTTTGAGAGGCGTTCTCTTCTTGGTAACTTGTACACCCGGTTAATTCAGGTTGAAAAGATGCTTCAGTTGTAATTTTTATCAACAGTGCTGTATAGATTCCAACCATTTTGATTGACTTGCTGACGATTTTTCCGGTTTTAAAAGTGATTCAAAGAGCTCGAAGGTCGAGAACAACCTTAATGTAAGCAATGATGTCGCGTCGCTAAAAGAATTATTCAACAATGTATGGGCGGTTTGGTAGTCCTTCCGTTGATTTAGTTCCAGGCCGGTAGATCTACTGGTAACTGTCCGATATTCCAAGACTTATTACACAAGGGTTTTAACAGAGCAAAAAATATAAACGCTGATAGAATGGCAATTACTGAACTATGTATACTTACACTTTAACACACATTCGGCTTGATCAACTTTAATCCGTCTGACTGGTGGTTATTGTTGTACCTTCGGATTACCTCCAGTATAAACAATCACAATAAGTACTAGGTGTTTCTATTTGGGATGGACTGAACTAGTTGACGTTATCCTGTACTAGCCTCAGAATAAACCAGCCAAAGATGTTTAGTCAGTTAATCAGTGGCTGCACAGAATAAATTCATTAACGTTACACTCTATCTGGACCACCAGGGGTTTAGGACAACCGATGCGGCTAACTACGTGACCATATCGCATGTGAATCTGTGCTGCAATCATGCAATCGGAGTGAGCGCGGGCCACTAAAACGGTAAAGTTTCTACGCATACCACGTTTTTCTGGAAACAGGTTTCATACTTACAGTGTGGACTATATATATATATATCCCCAAGATAGTGCACAGATGACTTTCTAGTGGGTCTCCGTGGGAAGTGGCCACTCAGCTCAAATGTAGGCTTATCGTATATTAGCCACTGTTGACGTAAAGTGGTTCAGATTCCCCGGACCTGATCAGGACCGTCTCTCGATTATGCCCCAAAAATTTGGGCAAAAAGCAAACGAAAAATAAAGCTTTGGAGTATATATGATCGAAGCTACTTTTCACACAGAGAGATGTATGTGACTTTCAGTTTTATTGACTGCCAGCTGATTGTTTATAATTGTCTTTTGAGTAGTCGTAGTCCATTTTCGTGATTACCGGTGTTGTGCTGCTTTCTAAGTGTTTGTAATTCAGTGGTGTGCTGTCAGTTCGGAAATGGGGATTCGTACCATGAACACTTCCATACAATCTGTGGTGTGAATAACATACAATCCTACGAGCGTGCCTGTATGTTTCCTGACTGCTCCACAACAGTTTATCCGATTTGCTAGAAGGACCGAATTTCCAGCCGGAATAGCTCCACAGTGTAGGGCTATACATCGACCTGATTACTATGGCAAACAAGAGTTGAGGATGGGAACTTGCACTCCTGAGTATGATTATCCGTGAGCCTGAAGATAGCATCACCGAGTTTACAGTGACGTCCATGGCTGTCTATTTACAAAGAAGCATGGATGTAACATCTACACGCGAAAAATTTGGGTCTTTGAAACGATCAGCAAGGAAGCCACGAGACACACGTGATGACCAAGACGACCTACACATTTCATGGTTAGTATATGGAAGAAGTCTCGACTCAAACACTTCAGTTGAAGATAAAATAAAGTGCGATACAATGCTTAGTGACCCCCTGTCGGATTTAATGTTAGACAGGAGAACCTTGTTTGATTAGCAAGGTTGAATTCAGACATATGCAGCCTCAACTTTGTTGTTCTATTCTCAACAAATTATTTTGAAGCTTTGTCCCTCTGGATTGACAACAGCAAACCCCAAACAGGTGAGCAATTTGGACTTGCTAGGCTCATTTGGGTGCTTCTTGCTTTGAGTGGACCCAGAGCTCACTCTTGGTTCACGGAATCCGGTACATTCACCAGCCCTATGTTAGTCACAATCAGTTGGTCTGAATGTATTCTGGACAATTCCAGAAAGTGATACAGGAACAAATGTGTTCAACAGAACTCTAGGAAAGAACATACAATTAAGTAGATTACTTATCGCCACCCCCTTATTTGTAAGCTATTACAACCCAAGGATCTACAGACGTGTAACGTTGCTTTATGTTGGATTGCGCCAATGAAGCTAGGGAGATTTTCCGGATTCGGTAATTTCAATTGCTTAGACATGCTTCCAGACATACTCTCTCGAGACACAAAAACGTCTGTCTTGTCGCTGTTTTCCTACTAGGACGGAAATGAACTGGAGTAAATGTTGACTAACAACACATATAGAAGGTTAAAATAAGGTCGTATATTTATGGGTTGGTTAACAGAAGAAGTTTAAAAATTTATCTACATATTGGTTGGATAATTCAACATGTGCCGAATGATTTAGAAATGCAAGCGAATAAAAACTGGTGGTGGTATTGGGAATAAGCTGTACAGGATATTCAGAAATCAGTTGTTCTGATTCGCTTTTACATGCTGTTCACATGTATTTCTATTCCATGTTATCGAACAAACTACTGAACCTCTGGATATATTTAACACTGGTCATGGATTTGACTGATACGATCCAGTATGGAGCTTGCAGACAACGAAAGTATTTTGCCAACAATGTAATTTGATCACCGAATGTTCTATAGTTTCAGAAGATGAAACACTTAACTCTCACTCTCCACTGAGGTACATAAATAATGTGCGCACCATATGCGTTGACCTACGAAAGTGTAAGTTGCCGTTCTTTCTTGTTACCAGCTTCCAGGCACAAACAATGAACCGGATTTTGTCCCCATTCGTGCTCATATGGTAACTGTGGATATACATCGAACAAAGTCAACGCTCTCTGTGTTGTGAACGGTAGCTCTAGCCACAAAACCACTGCTGGTTATATGAACAAGTATGAGAAAGGGTAACAAATTCATTGATAACCTTTTCAATCAAAAAAGCAAACAACAGTTCAGTTATACTAGCACCCGCTGACGAAGTATAAACTGGATGGTTTCTACCGCCCAATCTGCACACACCACGAACGTACGGACGTGGAAGAATAACTGGTCGCACTCTGTTAACATTGGTAAACCGGATCGGATCTGAAAAAAGCACGGCCAGTTTCTACCGTTTTAATAGCCAGCACCATGGCTCCATGAAACTGCCAAGTCGAGTGAAATGACTGATCAGCTGACTGCCTCATGATTATCGAGAATCGCGTGAGTCATCGATGAAAACATAGGACCGCTTCACTCGCCCTGAGTGAACAGATGTTCAGTCGCTGCAAGTGCGAAAATAGAGCAATTCGAGAGCTTGCCAAGATTGTCAAGCTGGAGCCGGCTAACATTCCAATTGCCCAAGTCCAGTTTTTTGGCCCACAGCGTATCTGTAAAAACTTTTCCACGCTTATTTTGTGATTCACATATCCAGTTGTGGTCCCAGTTAACCAACACTTTCCACTGTCAATCTTAGCGGTATTTGCAGATAACCGGAACGAAGGATTGACGATGGTAATCAACAAAACTTTAGCTGTCTTTTTTCTCCCGGTATTGAGCACAAAATAACAATCTGTTAAGTAAACCACCAGTACGTGATTCGAGCACACATGCCATGCTTTGGAAGGCTTTCTATTGGTCTCTACTGTCCCCTGGATAATCTTTGATGAGGCAGACATCCCTGGGAGTTGATTTTCTAGGTTAACACTCATTTACGCGTATCTTCTTGGGCACAGTTTTATGGCTGACCAGTTATCGTTTCTTGTCACATTCAAAGTGGGCATGCTTACCACTTCAATATCCACAATTCACTGTCGATGTCTCGGTGAAATAACTACCCTGCTATTTGGGAATTCAATTCGACCGAACTGAACTATGCAGCATGATAGATACGGCCAGTCTAAGCTAAGCAGACCAGATCAAACTAGCCGAATGAGGTCAAATCGCATTCGCCTACAAGTCTAGCCACTCCATCCTCTGCAAGAGGTGTTAACTATTACCTCTATCAGTCTGTCAAGCCTCATGCCTACTCCACTTCAGTTGCAACAGATAAGAAAACTCATCCATTTTATTCAGAAGCAAACAAAACAATGGTTCATCGTTCGTGTCCATCCAGAATAATAAAAAACATATAGTCTTTCCTCGGATCAGCTGTCGAGGACTTCGTTCATGCCTACTACACTCCTTTTCCGGCCTTTAAACGCATGTAGTTGCTGGGTGATGGCACAAAATCGAATGGTTGAATATGCGAATGATCAGTTAAGACACCATGTTCGTACAAGCGATCTTTCCGGTCGTCAGAAAGTTCTGATAGATTTCTCTTGCACTTCGAACGTGGGCACAATCAAAGGCAGATTCTTTGATTACTCGAAACAATGAAAAGCTGAATTAAATCAATCCGACCTCCGTAATCCTGTTGCACATACCTTTTACCTGAACAAAAAAACTGATCTTTACACTGTATTGAGTTTCATTTTCTATCTAAGAAAAACGTGTATCATTTATCAAAAACCTGATACATTATTCCTGAAGGTGTATCAACATGAGCGCTAACAACGGTTATGTGGGAACCTTACACCGAAACTGTCAGCCTCATTAGCGAAAACGAACCGGATCCGTGAGTTGACTGATTTTTTGGTCCAACTTCCACATTCTTCATTTCAGAAGAATCACAAGCACCAACTCATATATGTGTACAAGCAATTTCATAACAAGAAAGACCAGAATAGACGGAATTGTTAGAAATTCGCAAAACCTTCGTAGGGAGAAAAAAACTAATGAAATTACCTGCACGCGAAGTGTGCGGCATCCGTATAAGTGCCTACTCCTTACTGAGGTCACGTTAAGACTGAAGTCCGACGTGTCTGGTTACCTCATGCCACAAAATAGTAATTGGCGAAGCATGTACAACCACTGCGAATACATATAATGAACTAACATATGGGGAATAGTCTCCTCGTACTCGTTGCTATACAATAGCCAACAGGATTTCAAGTACAGTATGGGCTTCATAGTGGATTGTAGCTATGGAGAAGGTTTCACAAGAAACTTATCTTGTTCGATCCTTGCCAGTGTTTATTTGACTGAACTGCAGCAAAGTAAGCTTCAATCAACTCTGGACGGCTTAGCTTCTCACATACAGTGTTTTGCTGATTTTCTGTTTGGACTGGATAAAACTGGGATCGAATTTGTCCGTCGCCAAGTAAACTGTTCATTTGCCCGCACAAGTTATATGATAGAAAACGATCACATTGGTTAACTGCTAGTTTTGTTCTTCAGTGAGCTCTAACCATCTGATATACACACTTCACGTACGTCACCCTCAAGGAATATGAATGAGGATTGGAAAGTCAACTAATGCGTAGGGCAGCATAAGTTTGTGATAGCGGAACTCATGAATACGAAACACAACAGCCAGGACAGTGTATCTCTTAGCACTTGCTATTCAAAAGGTAAAACAGAGGTAACGATCAGCTCAACCTACCATCAGAATGCACACAAACGTCAACCAGCCTGATCGGATAGTGTTGTGGCCCACTAGCTGCTTATTACAAAGACGAAGAAAAAAATTCAGGACACAAATTCCATAAAAACAAAGAACAACTGGTAGAATAAGATCCATCGGGAGAAGGCCCCTCAGTGAATGCATGGGGCTGTCGTGACGAAGGTCTTGTTTAACCAGTTATCTGGTCTGTCACAACCTTCTTAGCCTGACCACCGCTACCATTCGGCCTCATCTGACAGGACAGTGAAGAAATGCATAGCCGACAACCGTATCGCTGACTAATCCATTAACCGTTTCCGCCAGAAGTGGATGGTTTGCTGAGTGAGGCCGGAAGCAGCAAACGCCTAGTTACCACACTGCCACTAACAATTTCTAAGCTACACAACTGTGTTGGAGGAAAAATATTGCCCTATCTATTCGAACAGCGCCTAAAAAACACTGCGTTTTTTACTCTGGTTGCGCATAACTGCTTGAACTCCATGCAGTCGGTGCAGCAGAGAATTTATCTGTTCGTAACCGTAAGTACGGTTGTGAGGATTAGCCTCCCATCCAACTATACTAAACGCCATCCTCTGGTCAGGTTTACAGTGCAGTCACTGAATTGGCTTCTATGGACAGTCATACAAGCAGCAAGCAGGACGACGATGAACAACCATCGGTTGCAACGCCTTAATGAGTAGCGTAAAACAGAGGTTTATGACGATAAGCTACTGAAATAAAGCATCCATCTCATTCCTTACAGGCAAACTTAATGGTTCATGAAGTTGTTGAAATTGTGATCTCCTTGCTCTTGTGATTTGGGATTCTGTAACTATTAACCCCCTCAGAAAACTGATTCCTCACTCACAGAATTTTCATAGGCACAAATCGTACACCACCAGGTTTTCTCTTTCACTGTTCAACTTAACGACTGGAAGTATGCATTTGGAAATTTGTGAGTGACTGAAATTATAACATGGCCATGGGAAATAAATATCCTATGCTTAGTGCTTGACACGTGTCCGATATCCGAAGATCTGGTTTCCTCTTTGGGGAAATTCTTCACATCTTAAAGCTTAGCTTGCTCACGCAATTCTAGGTAAGTTAAATGTTTATATCAAACGTCCATGAGATAACAAGGAACTTCATCGTGAAAGACTTCATCATAATGAATGACATTGTTGGGTAATATAAAGGCTGATTGTCCGAAGACAGAAGTGTTGTTTCCGGACTTTATTTGGAGTGTAGGTTATGATATTTGCTGACTTGTGTCTACATCCTGGTTTTCTGAATATGGTGAGAATGTACAGGTTGGAACAGACAATGAAAACGTCCGTTTTGTTGGACTGTCAAGAAGAAAGACATTATAAAGCAGAATGTTCCGAGATAAAACTGACTAAAATCAACGACGAAACGGTGATGGAACTATTGTAAAAAAAAAAGCATGAGTTGTTATGTGCACAGCAAACCAAACACCTTCTGTCAGTCATATTACTCTCAGTCTTAAATGAGAGGTATAGTAAAGACTAATGAGGTCAGTGGCATGACAGCATTCGGGTGGGAAGCGGTCTGATTCTTACGTAGCATCTTGGTTAACCTGAGTGCCAAGGGATTGTCAATACCTTCCGCATACCTTCCGCCATAAGAACAATCATTTGAGCCGCTTCGAACTGTCCGGCCTCGAAGTAGAGTTGAGTTTAACAAGCAGACAGCTGATTGAAAGTACCGTTGAAGGGGTGACCACATCCCTAACCTACTGGAATAGTTACAACAATCATACTAACTGTAATGTCAGCTTAGTGTCTGGAACGTTGACATCGAGTGTGCGCTTGAATTTTTCGGCAAGTGTTGTTGGTGTAATTGATTGTGGTAAGGTATCCACTGGGTTTATGGAGAATCACAGATACAAAAATTACGCCGCTTCTAACATGTCAACCAAGTTGAAGTAACCTGTTCAAGTAAGATAAATAAATAAGATGAAGAATCTTTGCCATCCGTTGAAATTTATTTGTAATTTGTGTACATCTTATCAAGCACGGGTGACAAGCCTAAATTATGCATGCACGTTATGGTTGCATAGATTGTAGGAGAGTTTTCATATTAGAATTTCATCCACACCTACACAACTAACACAAGTGCAGACGTTCTCGGTCACTGCAGCGACGTTTGGCACAAACCTCAGATTGTTCCAGACGATAGCTCAGAGGTCCCAGTCAAGCATTTGTGGTGATGAAACAAATAAGCGCGCAAGATACAAGATATGACCTGTTACAATCCTGCTGCCCCTGATGAGTTCAAACGGTAGCAATCCGGCAAATTGAAAGAGCAACAGGGTGAACGTGGTTCACGTTCGTTCATGGCGTTCACGATTCTGCTGGGAGTTTGGCTGGCTCGTATTTGAATGGAACAAAACGACTTGAGTTTCATCTCGTATTGATCAAAATCTGTTATCCGATCTCTATACGTGTTGATGCCACACCACTGACCTGGTGACACAGAGGACTCATTCACCGTACGCACACATTAAACCCCAGTTGCACGTAAGCAATACCACGCCATATATTACAGCAATACCACTGTCCCACCATAGTGAATTATAAACATTTCAATAAACCTAACTTGGCTAACCAATAAAGACTGATTTCTGATGAGCAGTCGGTGATTTGGTTTATTTTCAAGTTGACCGTCACTCACAAATGATCGCAGCCTTTGCAATCAGTTTACATCCTGCCTCAATGTATTTAGGCTTCACCGACAGAAACAGCTCACATTCCAACCACTCTGTGCAACTAGATCGCCTTAGTTGTGAACAACAACCATTCCAGATAAACTTTCGAAAGTACCTTCGAAAGATGCTGGCTAGAAAGTCCATCTGAATGCGAAGGCTGAGATCAAATGTGAGTGATGGTCAACCTGAAAAGAACTGATCTGCCGGATCCCCAATGCCGCTTATCCGACTGCAGTCGTATCTGGATCACGGGCTCCTTACAACCAATGCTACGGGTAGTTCTCCATGAATGGTTAGCAAAATCTGATCCTGCCATGTCCGGCCAGCCAATATCTGAACAGATAGATCAGTGAATATTTTACCTGCGTCATTCTCACTGAGCTGCTGCTGCTCGGTCCTCTCAAGGTAAAAAAAAATTGGATGCAAATCCACAAGAATAAACCACTTAATTGTTGTGCAAAGTTATAGTCATGATTCTAAACAGCAAGACAGTATTTGTGCTTACTGTTGTGATGATCTGTGTATTGTCTATGAATTTCCGATGAATCGGGGACAGGCTAAATGCTTGCACATGTTGACAAGCACGTGGTCTGCCAATGCGACATCACTGTAATTATCCTGGTGGGGAGCTTCTTTGTAAGCTGCTTACTGGGTGCATGTAGACTTATATAAAATTGCGTTTAATGCGGTCTCACAATGAAGAATGCTCAGGTCAGTTGGACTAGATTATAGTACACATAAAGGATTATGGTGTTTATATACACAGACTTATATACACAAAACAAAAATTCTCCGGCAGAATGTAAGAATTTTCGTGCAGAAATTATTGTAGCTACACTACCAAAAAAGAATCATGACTTCGATAACGCGTGCTGTACTCTCGCACCTTAGTTAGCTGGATGTGGTACACTTGCGGTCAACAGAGTGATATAAACGATATGTATTCAGTGCTATGTCGAGTTCATGACTTTAAAAAAACAGTGAGATCACCCAAGTGTGGCTGCCCTCTTATCTTCCGAAGAAGTATTCCCAAACGTACGACATGCTCACCCGGAAGACGAATGAGGGTCACGTTTTATTTTGCAATATCGAAGAAACTGGTAGTACTGTTCTGTGAAAAGCAGTGACTCACACAACAACTGGTTAAGGTCAACCACCAGGATTCCAGAAAATTGCAATATTTCTTGAGCAGAAGAATGAAAGTGTTGTAATGCTCTTATCAATGCACATTTTGTGCTATACTGCCACTTCCTTTCTTTAACATATTTCACCATAATTTTAGCGAATCCCAGTCGGCTTAGACAAAAAAACAGTACGTTTGCTTTCCAACAAATGATTCGTGACCATCAACATCTCTTCACTACCAATGTTTTAGCGGTCCAGATAAATTTGCTCTATACGAAGTTGCCTCTGCATTGTCCCATAATCCGATTTATGATTGCATTTTCAACGAGGCATCAGAATCTCATGCATGTTATGATTGAAGTTCGTTACAATCGCCTCTTATGGAGTATGAAGACTGGTCTGGGTTGCGTAGCGTCGGTCTGAAGGCGGATGGATATACGGTTATGATCTCAAGAAACAGTCAATCCTCTAAACAAGTGGCCTATTTATGGCGCTTCCTTCCAAATGTGAGTGTGTAGTTTCCGAGGATTTTCACATTTGTTGAACCCTGTTCACTCAGTTTATATCCTGCCTTAATGTATTTAGGCTTCACCGACAGAAACAGCTCACATTCCAACCACTCTGTACAACTAGGTCGCCTTAGTTGTGAACGACGACCATTAGCTCATTGCAGTAGCAGATGCTGTCAGCTGCGTTGCACATTTGTATAACTAGACCCTGGACATACGAGCGATACAAAACATGCTAAATCCCTTAGTGATGCCACTAATTGGTGTAATACTGGGGCGACCAGTACTGGCTTATTTACTCAATGTGTACTGGCGATCGCACGATAGTGGGACTGTGCAGTTGGCCCACAAAATGTTCCGATATGAACACCGTAATCCATCCTTGATTTGAGGCTCCTGAATCTTTCATGGACTATTTTGGTTTTCTTGCGTAAGTGTATCAGGCTGATTAGTGTGGTCACAGTAGAAGAATGCTTTGCTTACCATTCTTTATTTTTGTTGCAGTCTTACGTATTTGTTATTGTCAGCTTGATGGCATCGGTGTTAATACAAGTTTAGAGTAACTTGTTCGAGAAGTCAACGCTTCAGATCAGTCAATTCAACTTCCCATGCAATATGTCCCCAAGCTTCTAGTGCGTGTTATGTGTTCACTTTATTGCGCGGCAACTTGACATTCATCTTGTTAACACTCTGGTTCGCGATAGATCGTATACATAAACAAAATTCTACACTGACTTTCTAACTGGGCTGTGCAAAGTACTGATAACATTACTTTCGTGATAACTGACATAAAATACAATTAGTCAAATGTCAAGAAAGGCTAACTTGGTTTTAATGACCTGTGATACATATGAAGCGAATCTTAACCAATATGCGTAGAGCATTACGCATTTGATGTAAAGTCATAGCCTGTCACATCCGATCAACCCCAAATAATCCCACTGTCAATGTTGGCTATCTTTCGAACTAGTGAATCGTTTTAGTGCATCCACAGTATGTGAATGTCTTCAACTTGTGCTCATCTATCAAGGCTATGATCGACTAAATTGGCCTGTCAGAATGATGCACAAAAATCATGTCAACACACCTGTGTAGTTGGTTGATGACAAAATATTTATGCATTTCCGTCCAGCTTTTCTACACTCAAGTGGATGTTCATGTGTTCATGTACACTGTCCGTTACTAAAGTATTTTAGAAAATATAAGACTGAAACTGAACAACAATCCTACTGTATCATTTTAAACTGGTTATTACTCACACGTTCGTTGTTACACCTAAGACCACATGAGGCCCATTTCATGACTAGAGCGGCCACAAAACATACTTAACAGATATATACACTAATGCTTCAGTGGAAGGGGGCAGTAATCTGCCTTCGTTGTAAATATGTGCACCATATCTTTGTCATGGTATTCATAAATAAGCATCGACTGCAGAGACTCACATTGTTCACATCTGAGTTTACTTAAACCTCTAGGTCGCAAACTATAGTCTGTTGTGCAGTTCTCAAATTTTGAGGTTTGCAAGTGATCAGAACAGAGACAGTAGGATGGCTACTAACGTCTGGAAAATTAGCTGTAGTAGTTTGTTTATGAGGCGAACATTGCAGCGTGATTGTCTTCGAATATGTTTGCAGTTTAACGAAAACGCACAGAAAGAGTGATGTAAGATTTTCTCTACTATTATCAATATATCCAATTAAATTATTGAGAATATTTCTCAGATCATCACACAGGCTTCCAAGCCACTTCACAGGGTAAGCTGTACTTCATTTCTTGTGAGCTAATGCAAGCAGAATATTGAAGAATTTTTCTGTGCGGGTTGGTTCTTCTACTGCACACTGATTAACGTGATGATTCTGTAACGATGCTTTCGGGGAACAGGTCGCTGGACACGCTCCCTGTGGTAACATTATTCATACAGTTTGCTCGCACGATGACTTTACAGCTAATGCTTACCTGACTTTCGTGGAACTTGAACGAGGAGCTGTGTTAATCTAATTTTGCCTCAGATACTGTGATGCTGGTGCGTGCTAACTATCCCAGTTAGGTTGGAACTTATCTGACAGAGGTGAACAACTCTAATCAAACTCCGCAGTCATTCAGCAATCTCTATTTCACTCGAACGTTTGGGTTAACTGCCTTAATCTTTTCAGCTCTGAGAAGTTATCTAATTCGGAGAAAACAGCAAACGTAAACTTACGCCATCGAGATTTGTACATCACATAAACTCCACTCGTTAGTCGATCTCCTGCTAATCAGTGTCACTTAACAGCAAGTTCGACAGCGCACCTGCGGTCACAGGTCTAGAGGGCAGTCGTGGATACAGCCTACAACAGTATTAGGCCATTCTAACTAAGATATTTGCTCAGCTAGTTGACGGCAGTTAATTTTCACCATTTCTAGTGATACATTTACTAAAACAGGGGGAATCTGACGTGTCCTTATTTCACGATGGAGCAATTTCGGGTGAAAATATCCTCAAAAGTCTCCGTTTGGTTTCGACTTTTGGCATCACCTAGAGTCACGTGACATCCAACCAAACACCTAGGTTGCAGACCGTTGCACATTTAGTACGCAGGCACCGACCGGGGCAATCGCTGTTGTTCTGAGCTTCCACGGAATTTACATCACCAATGGGACAAAGCTGTTTCCAAGTCTGAATAGACAGAGTGCTTAGTCATTCTTGCGATATAGTGTACATACTTATCTTCAATTACCGAAAACTTACATGTTAAGACAGTTGGTCAGCCTGTACGAGTAGCGTTCATGCTTTATTTCAAATGCACCCTATAAAGCCACTGACCACGCGTCAGTAAGACAGGAATAAGTTGCGCCACCGACAGCTGACAAGTTCCCGTTAGAGACGGAATGACGGCGTGCTACTTCAGGCAGCTGACGTTTTCGTACGCACTTCTACCTCTTCAGGATGAACTCTCTTATTTTGATCAACAGCCGAGAACTCGTGCACCACCCGATATATCAAGACGTGTTCATTGAAGTTCCTACTCATACCGATTGAATAATTCCTCCCTCGAAAGCTTGTTACGAATCTCATTAGCTAGAAAATACGGATGTGTTCGTATGTGTTAATTCGGTCAGTTCTAATGTAGTGTCAATGGCACAGTGGCCAGAGTCTCATGGATACGCATTAATGATGAACCCCAGTGAAAACAATACTTGAGTTTCTTGCTTCGTTCTGAAAGAAACTAGCTGAATAATCCATAGGACTACAAAGGATGTAATCAACTGTGAGTGTCATTCACGTTACAAATTTAAATTCTACATATTAATCATTCATGCGTCCGTCATGTGCATGGTGGAACCTAATGTTAGGTAAACCTCAGTAGTGTTGCAATATGACCAACGTTACCCATCTTTAAGATTAGACGAGCTAGCCCATATCAACCGCGGAAGCTTGTAAAGCAGTGGGCGAAAACTCGGGAACTACGTTGGAAATTTGGCTATGACTAAAACAGCCGGACCTCTAAGCATCCCCGTTTGCGCTTGCTCGCTCATCCCATCTGGCAATCTGGAGTTCCGTCTTGTCAGAAACGAATTAACGGTGGTCTTACATTAGTTGCAACATGCTGGAAGGTGAACTGACCAAACCAGTGACACTTCGCTTGGACACGCCATTCTCATTGCCTACGGACACGTGTAGAATGACGGGATATAAACCAAAGTAGTCTGTATTAACCAAATTTTCAAGAATCGGCTTCGTTGTTCTACTGACCGCTATAGGAATAAGTCATTAAAAAACTAGGTGCGTTTGCAATTTCACTACAACGCAGTGAATGTAACTATAAGTTACACATGAGATATCCATTGACCACTTAAGACGGTTACTGACTGAAAGAAGTTGAAAATAGTTGCATCCAGTTTTATGTCGGACGGGTTGGAACGTTTTATCGGTAAAGAAGATTAGATTGGTTTCGAGCACAATAGCAAACTATCCTCCACTAATTGCTAAACATATCATGTCTTAAAAAAGTGAGTAGTTGGCCGCCATAAAAGGCTGCTGCTTGATTAAACGTCCAGGAAACTAAACGTGACAATCAAACGAACATACTCAACTACTTACCTGTGATTACTAGTCATTAAAAATTCATCATTCCTTCGTCCACGAAAAGGGGCAAAATCACTTTAACAAACTGTTTCAAGAGATTTATCGATTACATGAGTGAGCGTAAGGAAAAGTTAGAGGATAACGGCTGAGTTGCTTGATGAAAAAAACAAGATTGCAATCGCACATCATTAAAGTGATAACAAACGTGTACAAAACAAGATAAAAATAACGTCCACGGTTAACGGTCAGAAGCAACTTCACGCCGTAGTAAAGTTTATGATAGTCAGGATTTCTGTAGATTAGACTCCGCGTCATCAGTAGTTGTCATAGCACTAGAGTTGACGTCTTCATAGTAAGAGATTTTGTAATGCTGATTCCCAGTGTAGGTGACTCGCTAGTTCGGAGATGACTCAATTGCAAAAAAAAATTGGACTTCACTTGGCTTCAAATCAGTAACAGTTTCACAGGACACTAACTAGGCATGTCTGATTGAATCGTATTTCAGTGTGTTTCAGTATTCGTTGCCGAAAAGGTTGCAACTAACAGTTCAATTGAATTGGCCTTTCTATTTTGTTGCATTCACTTTTCTTATAAATCGTCCAACACAGTTTTTAAGCTATTAGTACAGACGCAGAAACACGCAAGTAAAAATCTCTCTTCCTCTTGTAACAACCTAGAAAATTAGAAACCGTCTGAGCTAAGAAACCACCTCAGAAGCTCAGAAATTTTCCATGTGGACTCAATTATCCACCCGCCCTATTGTATCACAAAATTTTTTTAAATGAGCTAGAGGTTTCACTGCCAAATCAGGATTTCTCAAACACCTCACGCTAGAAACCACCACAGTGACTGTGGGGCAGCACAGTTATACTACTGACAAACAATGTGACAGACTTGCTAGATTGGAAGAGCCTCAGTCCACCCGGAGCACTGATTTCCCCCAAGTGGTTCTTTCCTGAATGGACTTTGCCACTGTGTCCCCGAAGGACATAACGAACGTTGGACTAGTGCCCCTTCAAATAAGTGGATCATTCGTGATGTTGCTCTGGCGAGTTGTTGACGAGATAAATTACCAGGTGACTACGAAACATGTTACAAGCCAAACTTAAACTGCTGCTAACGCGTGGAGAAGTGTCACGTTGTACGCAACCCATCTGAATACGACAGCAGTTAGACTGGGGTGGTCCGCATGTTTCCTCTTCATTGTGTCTTCTCAAGTAGGGGAATGTCCCTTACGTGCTACGGATAAACGTACGCGTTTAGCTCAAGCTTGGGATGAACCATCGAAAAACCTTCGCCGTGAAATTCTCGAAGGAGCTCAATAAACAAGTCGGCTATCCAGTTGGTTCTGCTGATTATCAGAAAGCAGTTCAGAAATCTAGTGACCTCATCTGAAAGGTCGTTTCCAGGTTCCTTTCACAAATATTGGTCATAGATGTTTGCTTTCAAAAGGGTTTAAACGGCAATTAAAAAATGGTTGATGGCTGGATGCAACGACACTTTCCGTAACAATTACGTGATTTTTGGTTACTAATTTACTGCTTGGACGTAAGTTAGTTTGAACATAATTCAGCGTGATTTAAATTGGATTAGTCACTAATCCGTAGGCAATCTCTCATCAGCCAGAGTCACTGGGTTTAAAGTAATGCACGTTGCCTGATTGGTACTTGGGTGGTCACAATCGGAATAATTTCAAATATGAAAAACCTGGAGTCGCAAAGGCTAGACTACTGAGAACTGTTTATGTTTTGTGCAGCTATGATACAGAACCACGAATGTTATTCAGTCTTTGGGAAAGTCTGCTAACTGGTTCGTCTTCAGGTCTTTTCAAGAGGCACGAGTCCATTGTATGAACACACAAAAGAGAAAGCACTTGGGTTTATAAGCTGCATGATGAATGTGCTAAAGACAGTCTATTAAAGGGGAACCATGGGATCCTGAAAAACTGTCGGTGCTGGTTCACTTAAGAATGTACTAAGGGCCCCTGAAATGGCACATAATTCTTGTATGCAAACTTTTATCTATACCTTGTTACGATTAAGAGGCTTCAACATATTAAATAAGAAGGGATCAGTAAAGAGTTATTGTCTGAAAAGTGAGTTCCAATACGGAAAATTACTGTATCGAAAAACATCTCACTTAGGACCTGTTTACTCAGAAACATAGAGCTTAGCATTTTGAGCGTCATTGGCTCGATTGAGGGGCTGAAGGCTGTGCTCGACTGGTTCAGATGGGAGGGCCAACTGGAGCCACAGTTCAACTGATCACTTCCTGATGCACTCTAATAAATCACCAGATATGAATGCTCTTGTCTGCTAGGACCCAGTTGTATGTCTGAATGTTTCAACATGCTGACGTTGTTCGTGTCACTGTCTTACTCCGCATTCAGTCTCCCTACTTTATTAAATTCTCTGGATTTATGGAGCGTCCAGCAACTCTAATGTTTCTATCAACACAAAGTCAAAAGGAGTGTATCCGTGGGTCATTCTTTATCCCACACCAATTTACAAACCTTTGATCAGTTACGGCAACATATAGGTGCATCCAAATATGTCCATACCAGATGGGTGTAGCGCATTCTATAACCACGCTGCGTATGCAAAATGCTGTAGAGATGGCGGAAACATCTGAAACGCATATAATCAATTAGCGGTTGGCAGGAAACTACCCAATGCTTGAGCGGGTAACATAACTTACCTTCTATGCGACCGTAAGGTGATTCAGTTTATCATGTTAGCCGCCGTCAGCTCACGTAGGTGACCTAAAACACAACTTGTCGAGAGTGACTTTGTCTTTAAGTAGTAAATGCAAGTTATCCTCAGACATTAGGCTTAGACTTGCAGTCCGTTGATAAAACGATTGCCGTTCAGTGAGCTACGAAAAGCAGTCGTGGGCTTTTGAACGCAATCTCTTTGTCTAGACTTAAGTAACAGTCAGCTTGATCAAAACGCTTTCCTCACTGAAGAATGTTTGTACCGCGTTCAGCCTGCTTCTGAAGTTTCTCCAAATAGACAGCCGTAATTGTTAATATCCTCATTAAGTGATGACCTCAGTCGCAATCACCTACGAATTCCACATCAGTGGCAGCATGAAAATGTGACATTCGTGTTCATAGTGTGACTCACAGAGACAGTAATACCGCTGGACTCAGACAGCACGATCTATCCACTTGAAGCGAAAGGATAGCCCATCCCTTCAATCTTCTTTCCTGTAATACATTCGTCCATAAACAATCTTACCAGGGTCACGACGGGTTTTGAACGACCTTGAATGGCAACTTCTGCTCAATTTCATGCTGAGCTGTCTTGTTGAGGTTCATAAGTAGCAAACCAACCAGCTAAATGGAAATATCTGGTAGTACTCTTTTGTGGATCAGCGTGTGTTCGATCAAAATGGCCATACTTAAATAATCAGGTCGATAACTCACATATGGACTATCAGCCAAGCCCCAGATGAAGTGCAATATTCTGGTGAACGGCACAACTTAAATGCAATCATATACACTCGTGAAACACCGCTGATGCTTCTAGGTACCGTCACGTGTTGTGACAAAAGCGTGTGGATGAAGACAGTCTTTGTTGTAAAGGTTGAAGTTGGGTTGCATTTCGTCCGTACTGTGAAAACTTACCAGTGAATGAACAAGAACAACAACATGTCATGTGTACCAACATCTCACTTCAATAAATGCGTAAATAATCGCATCAATAAGCTTGGGCGATAACTTAACACAGCTGACCATTTATCCACCTTTGATCGTATTCCATTGACTGAATTCTTCGATTGGCTAGTGACTCACCAACCTCACCGTAATTGTTTAATGACCCAACATGTGTTCGGTTATTCCTACGCAGTCTTGACATCGTGTTAAATTTCATGTCACGGCCTAC
The DNA here is from genome assembly GCA_008508345.1 of Paragonimus westermani. Classification (NCBI taxonomy): domain Eukaryota; kingdom Metazoa; phylum Platyhelminthes; class Trematoda; order Plagiorchiida; family Troglotrematidae; genus Paragonimus; species Paragonimus westermani. The sequence continues at coordinate 333,454 of QNGE01000012.1, read as the reverse complement.
GAGCTTGCCTTAACTAGTAGAAGTTAACCGGCATCAAGTCAAATGGTTGAGCCTTTTTCCCGCAGCTGTCGTTAGCACGATACTCCTGTGCGCTTAGGTGGTGTTCGATCCGATCAATACTCGTAATCCATTGTGGTTGAACATTTTCATATGACGAATCACACATTCCATTTGTAAGATTAATGAAATGGTGGGCAAATTGTGCATGGCTTACAAATGCGAAAACTCGTGGCAAATCACAGCCACACTACCAAAATGAGCGAAAAACAAACCTGGCGGTTACTTTCAAGTAGCGTTGACCAAACAAATTATTGCTCGTTATGTGAGATCCGGCTAGGTATTGAGCACTGTGATTAATCACTATTAGGGTTCATGCTTTCTAGGTCTTTGCTACCCCCAACCAAACTTATTTTGCAGAACAATTCGAAGTGATAAGTTAGGTGAACGAGCTAACAAGTCAGATATTAGGCGTGTTAGAAACAAAACAATGTCGAAAAATGCTGCTAATACTATTTTGCAAATGTGACCAGTACAGCGAAAGCGAGTGATTTATGTAATTCAGCTTACCGAAGTTTGAAAGACCGAACTCCACTTAGGGGTCATCCAGAACTTGTGTATCGCCCAGAAAAAGGCCAAACTGAAATATGGACGCACGATAGCTACACGCTAATACGACATTCCGTGAGCTGTATTTGATGAGGATGAATAGACTCCATTCGGTACCAATATCAACCTTCTCGTCTACCAGCTGAGAATGTCAATGACGTTAACAGACGCAAATAAGATTTGTTTACCGGGAAATTATCTTCGGTGTCGACATTTGTGCATGTCACTTGACCCGTACACCTCTCTCAGCACTTCACTTCAGACGTTCCGACTGATTAATTCAGTTCTGACTGAACTGTAATCGTTCGCTCCTTTCACAATGTGTCCAGAGGTTGTTGCTTTCCCACATTATATGGTCTTTTTGTCTTGACATAAAAGGAAGATTAATGTGGTCAGACGAACTTTTGCTCCTTCATTTCGGCTGAAAATCATAATTGTTTTATTCACACTGGAAAAATGAATCACTCGAACGACAAGCAACTGTTATATTATACCATGTTCAATTGTCTGTAAGTGATTTGTACGAAATGACACGGACGGAAACGTGCCGGACTCAAGAACCAACGAAAAAATTGGAGTGACAGACATGTTAAGTTTTGTGAACTCTAGCTGATCAGATATTCACGTGATCACTAAGATCACATTTTCCGGCCCCCATAGAAAAACGAAATTTACAGTGTTTGTAAAAATGAAACGGTCGCCAACAAAGTTTGAACTTTTGGGGCAACGAATCTAGGCCTTAGGACTCTGCTCATTATCCTTTCTCGTGCCAACCCAGTTCGGCTTGAGCAATCTGATGGACTGATTTGCTGCTGGTTTCCAGTCCAAATTATGTATTTATTGAGAGACGGAAATTGAAGTCAAAAGAAATCAACGACGAGTTTCAGTCACTGTTCAGGCGCGCTATCGTGGCACTGAAATCAGAGACTTATTGATATATAGAAGAAACTTACTGTGACCGAAGTCATTCAGTACGCATACTTCAGCATACCAAAGAAACGTCACACTATAATCTCTCATCACAGCAGCTATCGTTTTCGACAGGAACTTGCAATCCTCTGTATACAGGTCCACTTTTAAAGCCTGAAGTTCTTCGGTGTCCATTCTATTTTGCCTTCCGGGGCTACAATAAAAATTCATACGCGTGAATTTAGGTTTCGTCGAAAATAACGACTTGGCAGAACTTGTTTGGATTGCCCTACTGATAGCCTAAGGGTGATTTACGTATGAACATAGAGTAATACCCATTCTTGTCGTCTGATAGATCAAGAAGGACCCGGTGAGCACATTTCCGGTTGAAACCGAGATTTTTGGATGGATCGAGACAGTTAGCTTTTGTAGCCTTTAGAACTGTTTATAGGTTATTTTCGACTCGTTCAACGCCATTTCTTCTACAGTGGGCAAGTCGTTTTCTCTCACCGACAGTCTCTCGTACGGGCTCTCCAAACGCCGAAATTTCCAACATCAAAATTCGTAACTCACTAGAGCATCGTAATAAATCGAAAAACTCAGAACCACCCGGAATGCGGTCAGAGTTGCGTAAGAAATCCATCGTCAGTCACCCGTATCATAGACTGGACGATAGCGTAACTTAATGGTGACCCACTTTTCTCTCTGTCGCCTCCACACAAGAGGACGGAAATGATCTTTGTGTAAAAGACGAATGTCACTTTTTAGACAAAGTTTACATGGCTTTTCCAATTCTTCACATCGGTATTGTTTACTTGCACACCGTTTATGTCCCTTCATGTCCATTTTCCACATCGGTGCCGTCCCAGCTACCGGTGAGACAATGATTTTTTTATATGCAGCTGTTTCACAGTCAGTGCTTTGGTGTTACTGCATGCAGTAGTTCAACTGGTGGTAATTTCATGACTCAGAAAAAGCATTATTTGATTCATTTTTTTATCAGAACCTGTTGGAATATTTTAGTGCTTATCAAAAATGTGTGTTACCTACATCGAAACGGTAAGGTCACCTTATACTTCATGGATGGTTTTGTCGCATTCCGTTACTAGATGCACACTGTTTTCTGGCTGTACAACTGAACACAATGCAGATCACATAACCGAAAGTTATTTTGTGTTGGTGACAAAATTTATCAAATTTGCTATGACAAATCCGCAAGATCACCGTGCGATCCGAGCACATTTCCACTGAGCAGCCTGCACACACGGAAATGTGAGTACCACACCTATCGGTCGATAGTCCATGGGCTGATGTGTATTTATCGTGGCCGTCAGGTGAACGCAATCAGGAGAAGCATGTTACTCCTGATGATATCGTGCTACTTTGTGTGACACTGAAAAAAACTTGTTCAAAAGAGTACAAGACCTTTCAACCCATGACCGACCCCATCTAAATACAGACAAATCAAAGGTCATTGATAAACAGATTGGGAATAACACAACGTTACGTACAATTCGTAATACTCTACGTTTCAACCATCTCGGGTGGCCTTCCTCAGGAGTGTTGTAATCGAAATCACATCGATTACAACACTCCCGAGGAAGGCCACCCGAGATGGTTGAAACGTAGAGTATTACAACTTGCTCGTAACGTTGTGTTATTCTCAATCTGTTTAGCAATAACTTGTCAAACACGACGCCTAAACTGTTCAACTTCATTCCTACCAAATTTGGTGCGGATATCCTACAAATCAAAGGTCAGTTTGTGTGCTCTCCCTCAGGTTCTGAGACGCTCCTATTCACATAGGACAAACAACGGAGTAGAACTGTCTTCATTTGGTTATCAACATAAATCTACTGCCGCTTCAACCTGGATAGGTGAAGAGTTGTCGTAGCTGAATGAATAGACATTATCCCTCAATGTCTCTTATAGAAAGGGTATCTTGCATGAGTTCCGTGCCATATACCGATTTGCAATCCATTAGAAATGAGTTACTCGCTTATCGATCTGGACTTGAGGATATTCCTCACACAGGTCCAGTATTGACATATTTGTGTACTGTGTAAGCAAATCAACAGCGACTAGTTGTTAGAATAGTAGGTATAAAAGGTGAAAGTCAGGTTCTGATATAAAATGTTTTTTTTCTGGGTTTTTTTAATTTTCAGTCTACTGCTCTGTTTGCTTTAGACCTCCAAATTCAGCCTTTCCAAATGCTTCACTCCACTTCAGTTAAGATTTTATGACAACTGAAGACAGTAAGTAGGTGAAAGTCGCAACCTATAGAACAGTGACGTTGTATTCAAAAGGATTGTACACATAACTGCATGCCCAAATGCACACTGATCAGTGTAGGTAAACAAAAGCGGGCGACATTTCTGCGTCGCTCAAGGATCAGCGTGTATAGGCCACGGCTGGACGGATGGTGGCGCACTGTGAAGCCGCGGCGGGAGATCAAAACGACACCGTAAGTAGAGGGCCAGCTTGACCAGTCTGCCAACCACCCGATACCGCGCGAGCTTTCAACTGTGCTTCCTGTGTGTGTTCTACTCTGCTTAGCGGTTCGTGTCATTGTTAACTCGGGTCTCCGTTGGTCTAGGCTATCGAATCATTGAGGCGGAAATGTTACACTGCACGACGTATCTGTATGCATGAGGGTGGGGTGGAATTGGTAGTATTAAAATGGAAGCCACAAAATGAAATTGACAGTGAGCAGTGTTCCAAACCACTGCTCAGAGGTTCAATTTACTCAAGCAGTAATATCGAATGGGTGGGATATCCCACATGCATCGTATTCACTCGTACGTTAGCTGGCTACAAATTGATACGGCAGAATTTTGGTTAACTTCAGACTTGGACTGAACACAGGCGCTATACCACACAGAGTTGGCCTCCTGCTACATCAACTAACGATAGACAAACCAACAGATTTCTGTCGTTTGACGTGAGTGGGTTTGCGTAGGTAGCCCGTAACCTCAGTCGATTTAGACAAACTAGGGCTTGTGTTCACCTGGCAAGTGAAAATGGGTTCTTGTGTCACAGATTTTTGACGTTTTATATGCGTGTGGCTTAACGGCACCTCCATACCAACTTTAACCATTCGAAATTTACGAGGCTTACACTGTGTCATTCACTCTCAGGCTGATGTGCACATCAGGTGCAATATCGAGTAAGTTAAGAGCATTTGCATGGACCCAATTCTTTCATTGTCCAACGCTAGTCGGTAGACCCATAAGGTGTCCTAGAGCTGGTATGGCAAGCGGCTATGCTGTTGACTAGGATACACTCTATACACGCATTACTACAAACACAATTCATGATTTACTGAGGTCATTTTTGTGTATAGGTGGTCATCAGAAGTGTTGTTAGATTCAGTTGCGGATATAGTTTCCAGAATGTCAATTTTGGCCGACAGATCGCAAGCTTCCTAAGCGCATTCTGGACTTTTCATTGGGATGTTTAGAAGGTGGCTTTACTTAGTACTTAACGGCAAATTAACAACGGAGTCCGTTCACTTTGTTGCACAGGCCACAAACCAAGATGGCAATGCAACAGTTTCCGTTAGTTGCTAGTACAAAACGAACAACATCCAATCGTTTCGAACCTAATCAAAATGTGATTCATTTAGCTTTGATCATTATGATACCGCTGCAGTTTGGTCGGGTCATAACTGGTTTATTAGACATCTAGATGTCAATTGGTTTGATTCATACTGGTTGAACGAGAGAGACGTCACAGTTTCGTCTCTCAATCACAGAAAGTTGAGCGTACTTTGACAACAAGTGAGATAACACGTCCACATGTTAATAATGTTGCTAGGCTTAAATTGAGGCAGGGCAACAAGCCAGTCCCGACATGTGAAAAGAAAACTTCCATGCAAATTTACATCCACGTATCCGTCAGTGAATACATGCCCAACCACTCGGATGGACGAATAAGCGAGCGAGACCAAACAAGTCAACATTCATTAACCAATCAAAAAAGGGTATATTTTTATACGTTTATTAGGTGGACCAACTTGTGGTCCCAAAAACATGTCCACTCAGGAGTCTTTTCACTCCACTGTTGACGTGGTTTAAGCAACAAAGCTCTCTTCCTTCGCTACTCGAATGTCATGTACGCATTTTATCAGCATTTCTTACCAAAAGCCTTTTTCAGAGTGATAAGTTGCGGGGCAAATTGGCCTATGTTTACCTCCCTGGCATCTTATAACGGAGCTAGTGAATGCCAATTGACTTTGAATGAACTTATATTGCAGTCAACCCTTACTTCACGCAATGGATCGGAGAAGGGCCTCGTTCCGGTAGTTAACCAACTGTGCTATTGTTCCGCACACGGACGCACTGACACATGTACGCACACACATTGACGCAGTCCTAGTGACGGACACACACGCGCTGAGGCTCGGACACACCGACGCACACGCTCTGTCCTGTCAGTACATGCTCCCACCTGTCACTATATAAACGTGCGACAACGGCGTGTGTGAGCATACGGGTTTCACGTGTTTCTGCTCTGCACGTTTTCTCTTGCCCTTGGATGACCAGGGGTGCAAGTACACCCAAATCCGCTAGACTCAGCCCAATGTTATAGTAGTCACAATCCATTCCATTTACCCACACTCACCTTCGTGCTTTCACAGCGTTGGAAGCAGTCACATTTACTATGTGGATGCATGACTGTACCGCATGCGCTTCAGCGAAAAACAACGGATTGCAAACTTGGATGAGACATCTGACCGAGCAACATGTGTTGCCTACCGAGTGGCCTAGCGAGCGAGCAGCAAAGTTGACTGGTCTCTTGGCCTTAAGACCGTACACCACCATTACGGAATCCAAGAAAAAACGCAGAAAAGACAGTGTACCAAGACCTTTGAACAGTTTTATGGTAAGTCTCGACTATATTCCATTTTAGTGTCAGTGTTCTTTGAGGTAGAGTACATATGCAATAGTTAACCAATTTGTTGGTGACCCTCAGTATAATGGGAGTTTGTCAGTGTGATCGTTTTGTTTATACTCAGGCATACAAAAGGTTTACGAAGTTGGATAAGTTGGAACGCAACGTAAGTTACAAGCAAGTAGTGGTCCGTGAGAATTACCAACAGAAACTACAATGAAACGACACTTCGACACCAAACGAATGGTGGCTGCGCCAGATAGTTGCAGCTTAACCCTTCGCAAACTGTCCTCTCGAAATGTAAGACCAATGCAAGGGAAACTGCAATGCTGTCCGTCCCTGAAGCAAAATGGTCTAATAAGGAATCGAACTTCACATATGTAAGACGAGGTTGCTAAATCATTAGGCAGCTGTAAACCAGTGTCAACGTCTTGGTGACCAAACGCGGGACCACGGATTCGAGCTTCCGTCACCACTATTGCTTCCGTGTAATTTTGGCCATTTTGGCGGTGTATATTTGACATGTGACTTAAGGTTCCTCATGATAACAAACATATTGCAGTGTGAACGCTTAAAAATTACTTTGGTCTTCGCATACTTGAACAAGTTTATTATTTCTGATGGCGATAAGCCTACCAGGACGCCTAGTTTCACTTTCGTGGTGCACAGTGTGCGGCCAGTTGGTTTTCAACCGTACCGGATAATAATTCGGTGATCACTGTCAACCACTGAGCGATCGGAGTGCCCTTTGTTTGAAGGATACCTTTTCTAGTCCCGTTCTTTCTGATACAGGAGACAGCTGTGTCCCAGATATAAGAATGGTTCTGCTGTATGTCAACAGGATAGTGCCTCGCTGCCTAAGTACTCTTACGCGGTCATTGGTGAGACATACGATCCTATGAGTTTAACTGTCTTTTGCCTGACTGCTCCCCTTTGGCCTAGAACGACCGGACTCCTAATCAGCATAGCATGCGGGATCAAAATGGCAAATAAACCCGACCACCACGTCAAAGTAGCAGTATGCGTCAGGATGGAGGGGAAAGGTTGATATCACAACTGACGAAACTTTTGCAGATGATTTGAGAGACTGGTAAGGTACCTCGTGATTGATGCTTATAAGCAGTAATTCCCGTTTTCAAAATGGGTGCTCGAAGTCTATGTGACAACCACAGACGCATCAGTTTGTTGTCTGTTGAATCCAAGTTACTCACTGGCCTCGTTTTACGTCGGCTCACTAAGCGAACAGAAAGTCAGATACGCAAAGAACAGGCAGGATTCCAACAGTGTAGAGGGTGCGTTGATCACATTTTTACCTTGCGACGGATCTTAGAACATCGACAAACACAATCAGCCGACAGTCCTGGTCACTTCAAACCTAAAGGCAGCTTTCGATTCAGTTGCTAGTAACGTTCTCTGGAATTGTTTTCCTCATAAGGAAACACGAGGGAAACACTTGAATCATTCTGTTCATTCTGTAAACAGGGTGAAAGTTTATGGACAACCATCCCGGACGTTCGTCACTTCTAGCGGTGTTCGTCAACAATGTCCGATTTCCCCACTGTTCAGTTTTGTCGTGAAGAACATTCTGGAGGGTGGGCTTTGGAAGTCCGGCGAACTTGGCGTTGAACTTCTTCCTGGCCGATCTGGAGTCTGCTGAAAATGCCTTACTTATCCCTTCTGCCAAAGGTATGCAGACCGTGCTAAACGAGGTGAATTACCTGGCTGGTTTGTATATAATACACTTCGCACTTTCAAAGTGTAAAGCGCTGCCTCAAAAGTGGGATATTTCCACCCTTACATCCCTCATTGCAGGTAATCCGCTCGTGCTATGGTTCAGTTTCACATACTTGGGCAGTAGTAACTCGTCAGCTTATATTAGTGCTGATGAGATATCAGCAAAGGTAAAGAAGCACGAGTTGCCTTTGCCAAACAGCGTCATCTGTGACGTCTAAAAGACGTTCGGTTGTCGTTAAAAGGAAGGGTATATAATGCTTGTGTGCATTCCGTTTTGCTTTGTGATTTGAAAACCTGGCTTGTTTGCAACGAACGTGTCAACAAACTTGCTGTGTTTGATCAACGTTGTCTCCGCCAGTTAGCTCACATTAAGTGGACTGCTCGCGTGATCAACACTGATTCGCCGACGCGTATTCCGGAACATTGGGAATGCACGATCAACTAGACAACTACTCACGTTGCACAGCCTGCGATGGTTCGGCCACGTTCTCCGTATGCCATCTGATCGTCTGTCGTGCCGGGCATTATTTACTGAGACCGCCAACAGCTGGGTTAAACCGCGTGTTTGTCAAGCAACAAGGTGGTAACGAAATATGAAGACCCTGACTGGTCTACTGAGCAAAGTGTCGCCTGGGGTCCTCGTGGTCACTCAAGTCGCTGGCCAGAAACGCTATCCGAGATGGTAGTGCCGTAGTCAATGGCTTGCCTGCATCTATACCGTTTCTAGTTCCTCCACTTAGTCTTCTTTTATTAATTGATAACCGTCTTAGTAACGTTTTCTTCTAAGATATTCCACGTTTCTGTTGAGATGAGCGGGAGCCCGACCCACAGTACCTTCTGATCATGTTCATAGCTGCTAAGATGGTGTTGAGTGGACTACTGAGTACGCTGTTCTGGTGACAGCCTGAAGCGACAAGATGCAAACCAATCTCTCTTAGCTATCCAAATTTTAACAGCCTCCCATAATATGAATTTGTCACCAACCGCAAACATCTTCACTTTTTTTCACTGAGTTTGTTCAACTATAACCATTCTACTCCCTCATGTGATTCTTATAAGATTCATCGGTAAACCTAATGGGCACGGAATTTTGTTTTGCAATCACTAGACGTCAGGAGCGTAACTCTAACATAGCGCCACCAGAAGTATTTGTATGCACGGTCCCATGTTTACAACAAACCAATATTTTGCGCTTTTTAGGCCGCACAGCACAATTCAAACGAACAAAATATCATCCACCTACCTAAAGCATGATACTGTCCTTGTGAGGCATCAGAGGTTGAAGCAAGCCCATCCGTGAGCTGACAATCGCAGAGCCACTCACATGGGAGGTCAAAACCACGGGAAACTTCACCCCGATTGTTATCCGGAAGGTCATGAATCGTGTATGCTTTTTCTTCACGCCGTCAAAACTTGGCTCATTGCGTCGAAAGTTGCATGGTTATTATTCATCATTGGCGGTTCATACTTACACACGGCTGCTCGTTTACTATGTGCCCGCCATTCGATTCTACACAATCTCCCGACTCAGGCACTTGCTTTGTATGCCGCCCAATACTTGACTCCTAAGGCGAAATTTGGAAAACTCGGGGTCTGGTGGAATTTAATTTGGCACCAAGGTACTGACCAACTAGTATCATGGCTTGCGTCCGGAAGACCAACACAGTCTGAGTACCAGAGTTTTCGTAGGCTGTTCGTAAGACTACTGTCAGCTCACATATAGACCAACAATCCACACACTAGTAAAAAAGCGTTTATTGTGCTGGATTAATATTCCACTGAATAAACTCAGAGAATTCAGACTCCACCGCCGTATGGTTAGTGCATACTTTGAAGTTACACCAATTGGCCACCAACTGTCGGGAAAGATCCCGGGTTATGGTTATCGAAATTTCGGACAGAGCAGTTAGCACGTGTTCAGGTGGCTTGTTCTTACTTATAGAGATTAATGCTCAGTGATGCTACTAAAGCTGACAAGACGTCCAAGAAAAACGGATTGTGCTTCGCTAACGTGACGTGACCTTACAATATTATGTACCATTCTACAAAGCCGCATGATCTTCACCATCTTGCAAAGTACCAGTCGTGTGGTTACATGATTAAGTCGTAAACAGGAACTTTGCAACGCAAAATATGCCTACGGCCGTAACCTGCTTATACAAATCTCAATTAAATGCCTATGAAATATCAGCGAACAAACTCTTTACAAATGACATGCTACTGGCAATAACTTTCAGTGTCGACAGACAACGGGCTACAGTGCCCGTTTATGTTACTATTGTGCAATCCGATCCCGAAAAGCCAAACTGCGTTGCGAAACGTGAATACAACGGTAAATTTCGCCTGAAAGTTGAGTACGGAAGCCGTAAACAGTCCCTTACACAATGTACATTTCGAGCGGATTTCGCTGCATCTTATCAGTCACTTGCTGCTGACCACCAGCTTACACAACAAAGTTCACTGCTAGTCACAGAGGCCTGCTATCTCACTTCTCACAACAGCTAGTTCATCTTCCAATCAGTCTTGACCACACCTGCCTTCTACTTCTTACGATCTACTGTCAATGCTTCTCAGGATGTGTGAGTGCTGTCATCCATCGTGTTATGGTATGCTCACCTACGTCTCTATGACTGTGCTACGCCAGTGCGTTTTCTTAGACGTTATCATTAACTGCTTATGCTGGTTGAATAAGGCTTTCACTTTCACTTCTCAGCTCACTACGCTTTTATGCCTGGGTTTCAGAGCACAGTTGCAATAATTCCAATTGGAATAGAACAATAGGTTGCGCGTCTAATTGTCAACCCGTCCAAACCAGTCCATTCCAGTTTTAGGTTCGAGCGGATGACAGTAAATATTGCAGTCATGTTTTCTCTATCACCGAAAACTACCTGGAGCCAAAGAAATTAAGGTGGGAAACAAAATCTTCTCACTACTTGCATTCTTTTAGATTGTAGAATTTCAGCACTGACTTGTTGAAATATATTGTGCTGCACTGTGAATCGATAGCCCATCTAATTCAGATGAAACTAAACAATAACCAGTCCAACAACAGGATTAACGTGAACCATCACTTTAATGTGTATGCCTCCGGACCGCTTCCATAGTGTTCGGAAATCCAAGGGAACCACTCAGTGCTTATTTGTGCTCTCTCTGTGTTTCACCATATACATACTGATATGCGACCTGGAATTTAGCATAACTAAGGTAGAGTTGTGCAATGCTTTTTCTCGGTGAGGTGAACACATTCGACACCCATTTCACATAGGTGATTCAGTCAATTCTGTCTACAACGTTTATCTGCTCCTCGGATTCCATGTAAATGTCTATATGGTTTGGCTTCTTATCTACTTTACGTGGCTGTTTGCGTGCAACGGTCGATTAGTCCACTTGGGAATTTTCGCTCATTCATTGTAACCAATTGTCTCTGGTTTGCTAGCACCATACTTTATTCGTCCTCATAAGATGTCTGTACAGTCCGTCTGACCAGTTAGCACGATAAAAGTACTTGTATATCACTTCTAATAGCATACCTTAGTGTCACCGCTTTTGTAAAATTTAGGATAGTAATTGGTGGTTGTTCAGCTCATGAGTTTGAACTTGGCTTGCACCCGTCAGTAATGTGATAATCGGCATACGTAAATCATTTTACAATGTACCCCTATAGGAACCGGTGTCATCGCCAACATTCCTGTGACCTGTAAGACCGAAAGGATGAGTATCAACGGCTACCGTACGGCTGGATCACACAGTGACATTAGCCCAACGTGCAAGCACCGTGAGCTCAACTAGATTTCACCGGAACTGGAATCGGTTTAAAGACATCGATTTATCACTGTGACACCCTTATCCATACACCTTCAGTGGGATTATTTGGCTAATTTGAATACACTAAGAGAATCCGTCCCATTAGCCTCCATATTAGGTTACGTTTGACAGAATCGACTGCAACCATATCGCCACTGGTATCATTCATTGGGACAGAGCCTTGGGCCAGTGTAGGCGAATCGATTGAAACAATGTCTGGCTAACTGTCGGTCGGCCGGCCGGTCGGCTGGCTGACTGTCTGTCAGACCGGTTGATTGAATGAATTGCCCACTAGTCGTCTGGCCCATGCACAGCAGTCGTTAATGTTGCCAGAGCGGCTCAGTTTGCAGGTCAATAGGTCACAATGGAAGCTGAGGGGGTATAGGTCAAATGAGGAAATTAAATTACGTGGGCCAAAGCCACACCACTGTGACCCGAAGCAAATCGTGCATGCGAGCATGTTCGCGTTAACGTGTCGTTTGTGCGAGAAAAGAACAATTAGTTTAGGGTCAATGGGGAAAAGATGGGATGAAGTGAAACGCTGCTACCAAAGGCGGTAATCGAATTTATGACGGATTTGTCTTCCGTTTAAATGAATATGCACACAGAACGCAGGATTGTTTGAAGAATCACTGTCCACTTGTAACTGTGATTCGATAAAAACTTTTAACGCAAGTTTTTGGTATCTCCGGTAAGTTACAATGTAGCGGAGCGTTTGTGTGTGATAATCCCACCGTGTTTATTGTGAGAACAGTGGCGCAGTAGTCAGCACGGTTGACTCGTGATCACAGGAGTTCAGATCCCGGCAGTGGCAAACCCACTTCCTTTCCATCGCTTAAAGATGGCTGAAGCTTGAAACAGCTCACGTTGACTGCTATAGAACCTGAGTAGCGGGAATCTCATTTAGAGCGAATAGTCCGCCGCGTATGTGAATGGTGTGTGGATAGGGCAACGGCTTCTGCACAAGAGTTACCTGTTAACTAATCCGATGGTACTATCAAAGAGTGATATAAATTCGGATGACTAACGTCAAATTTCATGATGCAGACGCTGATTAGTGGATGTATACCATATTATTTCACTAGACAATAGCTCCACTCACGTCTGCGATGACAACTTAATTAACGAAGAGTGCAGATGATTTCACCGACCTCTGTATACGGTGATCAAGGTCTGTGTGCCATTCGAAAACATACGTGAGCATAAACAGACGGCAACAGACCTAAGTTTAATCTTCACTGTCTTTCCACAGATTTTTTGTTAGGTAAGTGAACTCTTGTGAGATATCTGTACCAAATTTAGTACGAATGAAGTTGAACAGTTTGGGCGTCGTGTTTAACATGTTATTGATAAACAGATTGGGAATAACACGATGTTACGAGCAAGTTGTACTACACTACGTTTCAACCACCTCGGGTGGCCTTCCTCAGGAGTGTTGTAATCGAAATCACATCGATTACAACACTCCCGAGGAAGGCCACCCGAGATGGTTGAAACGTAGAGTATTACAACTTGTTCGTAACGTTGTGTTATTCCCAATCTGTTTATTAGTAAGTGAACTCTTACTTGATTTGTGTGATCAAATGCATCGTTTTACATCAACACAAACTAGTAGGTCTACACGAGCTGTGCATGTATCTGGCTAACCGCCGTGGCCAAACACCTACCACCTCTGTTAATAAACTGATGCAGAATGTTTGGTTGTGGAGTCATGCGACCTTTTCAATGGCACCGTACTTCCCAGCTACTATGAGAGCTGCCAGCATACCACCTACCACCAACTGCATCTGAGTGATAAGACACGCGCACCGTTCTGTTCCAATCTGCCATCCTGGCTAACGCCACCGGTCAGTTCTGTATACAACCGACTGTCCGACATGGCTCCTTACTTTACTGTTCGTGCTTATAGGTAGTTGTGGGAACTGTATAAGCATTAGACTGTCGCTTCCCTTCAGTGTGTAGCCTAGTCATCTGAGCCGATCAGTCTGAACATGCATGATATACCATGCCTAGGCCATTGTCCAGTTTCACCAGGTGAGGATAGGGTCACGGACAACCTCTGTAATTAAACTGCTTCTGAGTTTGGCCGACGATGAAAAGTGGGTATTGTAGCGAAATTCTCCATACAGAATTGGCTGGAGGTAGAGCTTCATTGGGGGCTAGTTTTGAACCTCATGGTTTTGTAAATGTCACAAATTCTGAGGTGAGTCGACTGAACTAAGAGATCCAATCGAATTTCCGTTAACCGCCTTGATTAATTCGGTCCCAACACTAGTGAAACTAACTATCTGGACGATAATTCACGGAAGAATGGTCAACACCAACGATCTAAAACTGAGCGAACTGAGAAACCTGTTCCGATGCGATGCTTGCACAGAGATCCGCGCATGAAGCGTAGATAGTAGTTCCACGTAAATGCCAACCTATTGAGTTGCGTTTTGTTTTCTCTGTCTTCACGTTTGCTCAGATGCAAATGAATGGTCAGTTCGTTTCGTTACAGAGTGACAGAATGTTCACTGGGGTTCGCTTGTGTTATCACTTATTTGAGATGTTATAATGAAATTAGATTGGTTGGGCTGAATCACTTTCGGATGATCCAATTAACCTAGTCTGTTATGATGGCAACGATGCTCGTGACACCAGTGTAATGGTTTTGAATCCGTGATCGCCATTTCAATGGCCCGACAGCGGTCGATTGAGTTACGACTAGACTAACCAGTTGATAGAATTGTGTTCAATTAGACAAACTTCTTTATTCAATATAGACAAACTGCCATGATATAAGAGTAAACGAACAAAGCCTGCTCGTTTGTTCCTTCATGTCACAAGTTCTAATCATGCTCGTGGTCACTTAAAACTTGTCTCCCGTTTAGCACCGGTTTCAGCTCCAAATGTTGCGTCTAGGTGGAATCAAAAGTAACTTAAATCTGCGGACTCAGAGATGAGGAGCGTCCTTCCGGTTTGAGCTTTCTCACTTCGTTCAGCCATATCGATGGTGATGACGCAGTCGAGTGTGACTTCAGTGTTTATGTGTAGAGAACATTGGTCTTGAACCACCAGTGAGCGTATCCGGAGTAAGTGATCCAATTAGGACTAAAACCGCAGTCTCGTCATAGCTACTTCTTCTTTGGTCTACCCCTGTGCCTACGAGCTTTAACTATTCTCACTTTGCATGAACTTTCATGCAAAAGATCGCTGTTGAGATCGCATGCGGCATACTATTCAATTTTATTTCCCGACTGCTGATCGCGGATGCAATCGCGAAACGACGAGTTCAAGGTTAGACTAAATTGGAGTGGGGTGAACGATGAAAGTAGACATCGTGTTCTGAGGTCTATTCTGATAACACTTATAACAGAAGGTAGTTTTTTGTTTAAAAACTAACCCCAGCGGTTGAACTGATAATGTAGTCAAACTTGGTAGCTTGAAATGTCGTTCAATTCAAGGAAACTCAGAACTGAACAGACAGCAATAGTTGCATGTCAATGAGCAAAATTCAAACTATAATTTAGTATCGTTCCCCTTCTACTCCGTCGTGCCCACCGTCAGGAAGTTCTGTGTTCCTGTGCTTTTCTGTTTCCACGTCTTATTGAGATAAAGTTGAAATATAGTTTGCTCAATCTGTCACTTATCACGCACTTGTGTCTATCGGTACGCTACCATTTGAGCCACCTGCGAAGTGGATAATCCCTTACTCTTCTTATGTAGACAACAACACTTGATAA
This sequence comes from Paragonimus westermani, assembly GCA_008508345.1. Taxonomy (NCBI): domain Eukaryota; kingdom Metazoa; phylum Platyhelminthes; class Trematoda; order Plagiorchiida; family Troglotrematidae; genus Paragonimus; species Paragonimus westermani. Next base: position 317,783 of record QNGE01000012.1, on the reverse strand, counting down.
TTCAGCATTTGAACTAAATGGCCATAAGTCACTAGACACTTGTCACCTTTTCGTTATACCGAATTTACTTTTTAGGCCTTACTGAACCAACATGGCTCTAGGTGTTTCATTGGAAGTCCTAGGAGGGTGTAATTCACACAAAAAATGAACTTGTTTCGATTCGTCCCAGAGCCGCACACCGTTTTGACTACAGAACATGAGCATAAGTATTTTGTCAGACTGACGTAAAGTGCATGAATTTTTTGTTCCCCTGTCGTAAAGTTAGTCTCTTTCTCGGTTTACTTTCCAGCTTTTTGCTCAACACATAAGACGTAATGTACTCAGGGTGTTCAGTGACGCATCCAATTCGGCGATTAGCCAACAACTCGGAGATCTTTGGCGTACTGTTCCGCACCAATATCGTAATCAATATGATGATGAGGCCAATCGTTTGGTAAAAATACATCAACTGGAATTCCCTAATTACAAATATCAGCCGAAAAAACGCCAACCTTTGAATCACCATCATGCGCATAGTTCAAACACAGATGGAGAAACATCTCGTTTGGTAGCAACCATCAGACAACAGAGCAGAGAACCAGAATACTCATCCGGACTCATGGACCGGACGTCGACTAGACAGAGTCCAAGTGGATGTAGGATTTCCAACAGTGTGTTTACTTCGCAGGGTTCTACAGTGCTCAAACACAAATTGTCTTCGACCTCAACTTTGCCATCATTTCGCTCTACGTGCGTCCAACATGTTGACCAATCATCGAAGACACTGTCGAGCTCTGGCTGTCAGCAAGGCAGTAAACTGAACGAGACACTTTTCCGAATGGTTACTCCTAACAAGCAAACAACAGCCAGTTCCACATATATCAGTGCTTGTACTGAGTCGAAATCCCTAAATTTAGGGACCACTACGATCTACCGAACAAATGCGAGCAGTCTTTCCTCAGTTTTACCTCCCTTGTTGACACCGTCTTCTAAGTCGGTAGCCACAGTCCACGCCGACGTGTTTCATCATCAAGGATCATGTGATTCGGCTTACGCCTCAGGAATTAACAGTTCGTCTTCCTCATCTGCCTCTTCTCCTGCTGTTGGCGACTTGCTCTCTCCTGCCAAAACAGTTATGCATCCGGGTTCTTGTTCAAAGTCACCGGTACGACGAAGAATTAAGTTTGTCCCAATTCGGCCACAATCGCAGCAGCAACAGTCAATACAGTTGCTTAGCACCCAACCAACCAGGCAACGCTTTTTGTCTGCCAACGATGGGTCAAGTCACCAAGTTCAATCAACCGGATATCTGTTGAATGAAAGTTCTCATTTGAGTCACATGATTGTTGTAGAAGCACCATCTGATGATGTCAACGATCATAGTTCGCCCGAGCTGGTCCACAATTCGGATCCCGAGACATCTAAAATCCATCAACTTTTAGCGCCGGTCTACGTGAGACTCGCTTCTGAAACTAGAGGTTCTAACGAGGATGTATTGCTTGCTCTGCCTGCTGGCACTACAATCATTCATACTACTGGAGAAATGAGTAGAATTCCTTTACAAAATTCGCAGCTGCAACAACAACCGCATTTCCCAAACAGGCGAGTTCTAGTGAATCATCCGGCGCAAAATGCAAGAGGTCGATCGGTGCAAATGGTTCACTCATTGAAACTGATCAACATGGGTGGTCGTCCAATTGGTGGTTGTAGTGCAGTGCCCGCTGGCGAAGATTTATCTCCCCCACCATATTCATCCGGTTCTTCGACTTCCTCGGCCTGGTCACCGTTGTCTGGAGACGTGTTCCTGCCTTTGCAACATATGTCTGGTACGATCATTGGGACTGAGCTGGGGTGTGCATTAGAGCCAAATTTACATTCATGCTATTCTGTTGTATCTAATCTAGATTCGGGTCCATCCCCACAGGGCTCTCAAAATGAAATAAGGGAACTTGGTGATATTGATATGAACAGTCAGTTTGAGATGGATATTGAACAACCTTTGTCAGATTTCCACTACGAAACTAAGCTCGTCTATGCGAATACGTTTGACATGTGTGCTAACAACCATCTGTCGTCTAACACTTGTTCCGTGCCTGAAGTTGACCGTGAGCAATCACCTGAGGAAACCACAACTCATTCAAACTCTCATCGTCTACTGACCACCAATTCTCCCCTCCTGCTAGCTCCGTTGGCGGTGGACACACTGAAACAAAGCCCCACGACTAATCTCTCCGAAGGCATTCCGGAAACTGCTACACCCACCTCAGTTTTCACTATGGCTAATGAAGAGGACACTTTTGAGAGTAGTTTTGATGCTATGATGAACTCGATCGACATCACAAGCTTTTTACCCGGGGCATTTCCCGAGGATGACGAAGTGGATCCTGTAGCAACCGATTACACTTCGAAAAACTGCATAAGCACACAGGCTGTCAAATGCTGTTCTCCGGAACAGGTCGTTACGACAATTACATCTGTTAACCGCCTACACGAACGTCTGAATGGTAATATCGAATCATCTGAAGCCAAGTACACTACATTCATCAATGATATGGGTGGTCAAACTGTGATTGTGCAAGGAGACTGTACCACCGTCCCGTGTCTTATGGATCCAATGCCTTCATACTCCAACTGTGCGGAGGACGACACTTTATTTGATCTACAAATGGTAGATATGCAGCATCTAATCGATACCAACAACAACACCATCTGTTTACCTAAGCTTCATTCCTCCCTATCTGATTTGGACTCACTGGATAAGTCAAGTTTGTTCAGTCTCAAACCCGACTGGTCCTTACGAATATGCGAATAACCCTGTCCAGTCCCAACTGTTGCGAACGGAGCGGCTGCGGACACTCTTCTATCTAATCAGATAGCTGCACACTTACCTCTTCTTAATTATGGCTCTGACAATTGTAAATTCATATTTTCTGTTTTTGACAAGCACCCACCACACAACCAATTCACCGATAACATCCACTTGCTACCTCTTACACAGTTCCTGAACTGCCTGCGTTCCTTGAATGTCCATTCAGATCCAGTGTGAATTTGACTATGACCGGTTTTATCCATGCTCCCACCCTGGTCCGTTTGGAAAAAACTCATCTCACACGCCATCCAGCTGGACATGACGTACTACTCACTTGGAACAAGTAGTGATGGATTTGTTTGCTGACATTCTTGTGGCTTGCAACTGATGTATATTTGATCCTAACAGCGGAAGTAAAACACACACTGCCAGTTTTGATTTATTCTCAGGAATTTTTGAAATCTGATTGCCCGTTTATATACAATATTCATCTTGCAATTGAAACTTTGTCGGTTTAACTTATACATTCAAGTCATGCAGTTATCTCTGCCCGTTGAATAAGGAAACCGCAACATGTGCCCTTGTCTATACACACATTCGGATACGGCTTTTTGCACTGCTTCTTTGTGGAATCAAATTCAATGCTAGCGGTTATGTACAAACCTGTACAGTCTCCACTCCACACCTGGAGTGTGTGGGCGAGTTCATAAGCGAACCCATTTGTGTTCGATCGCCTGTTCTGTCAGCTCTGCGGTTTATTCTTCTCAGGTTATTTTTTGCCAACCTAACATCTATAATATTCTTGTTCTCGTTATTATTTTTCTGAGTCCATTTTGTTACTGCTACCAAGCAAACGAATCAGGGCCGTTTGAACAATCCAGCATTCTCTGGGACAGTGTTTCTCTTTTTCTCGATGCTTCATTGGTTCAATAAAACAAACGCTTTTCATTATTTGAGCAGACTTTTTTTGCCTTGGTTGCCTAGTTCTGTTTCACCGGCTGATCGACGAGTTCTGCGCAGTAAGTGTTGATCGATGGCGGTATAACGGCACGTTCAATGCGAACATTAGTTTACGTCCATCCTGGAAATTGGAGAATGTATTCTGCGGTTTTTGCATATTTATGAGGAGGTGGAACGTAGCGTGTGTCAAATCACAAAGAGCTATTGACAAACCCAGCAAAATTTATGACAGCCTTGCCTACTTTGGTTATGACAGTAGGTGTCTGGTAAACACTATGATGACTACTCAGTATAAACGAGGCTCGAATGCCCCCCAATTCAACCTGACCGGCTGGTAAGTACACAAACTGGTGGAGTAGAAACCATGTGGAGTCAACAGGAGCGCCCAGTTTGTGGTTATGAAAAATAGCTGAATTTATCGGTCGTAAAATTGGTCCTTACAAAAATGTTACTAAACAAGTAAGATTGCTGCATTCTAACACTGCCTTAGACAAAACTAGGAGCTTAGATTTGTTCGTAGATAGGAACATTACAGACAAATACAAAAGCTAATGTATTTCTATACTGATAAGGTAATGACATTTGTTAGGCGGTTCACAGGCGTAAAGAACACATTTGTGAGGAGAGAAAATGCGACGAAAAACTGGGAATTAGCGTGTTGACATATTCAGTCAGTGTGCTGGTAGAACCGATGGCATCACGTTAGAAGTGTGGTTGAATAATAGCAGATTTGAAGACATCTCATCCGTCTACAGGTCAGTGAAGTGACAAATAATGTCGCGGTCACTTTCGTACCAATGATTGCCCCAACAAGTTGTTTGGGTTTGAGTTCAAAATCCATGGGAAAAATCTGAAATATTTGTATTCTCGCTACTCATATGTCTGGAGGCCTAGGGAGAAACTAGTTTGAGTTTGGTTTAGTTAGATGGAATCCAGCCTAATAACATTGCTCCTGAAAATCCTGGCCTGATGCTAAAAACAGGGCTTAAATTCGATCCTGTTGCCGACCAAAGACGACGATGTTAGCTAGACAGTAGTAAGTGATCGTAATCCGAGCAATGTATGCCTACATTCGGTGCAAGTGAATTTGCTTTACATACTTTCTAAGACTGACTGCCATCAGCTAAAAATAACGCTTCTTATTATACTGGTTTGCTTTTTACGGTAGGTGCTCCAACTACATTAATATTTACAGGCAAAGGCGCCGAGTAATTAAGAATAACGGTTACGTGCCACTCGCTGAAAGATCACCTAGTCGCAGATCCCTACCCAAGTGAATTAAATGTCCTTAAATAGACCAATGACATACGGGGATCACTCTCCAAAATGTCAACGATTACAAGATATATCGTTCCATGACAGCAAAACGAATTAATTCAGCTGTTTGTAATTCGACTGAAGCGAAATAGGATTTAACAATAAAGCTGCTAAAAATTAGCTCAGTAGGTCCAGTTCATTGAAATCTTAGTCCGAATTTCATTTATTTCCTGTAGCCCTAATTTGTGACTAAGATGAAATCGAAGTAGTCATTGGTCTTCGACAGTCCACGGTTGGCGGCATCCGGTTCAGATTAGCCTGTCACAGCGACCGAACCCAAAGTGTGCCTGTGCTTAACCATCACCTTAGTTGGCTTCCGCCGCAACACTTGCGGTTCCACTCACATACCACGTATCCAGTGTGAACCCAGAGGTATAAGACCAGGAGGCATGTAAGTGAGTCCATTGTGTCCAGCCGTTCAGCTGGTAGGCTGGTGCGAAATTGAAACCCCTATCTCTCGGAAATTAGCAGAGAGGGGCTACAGTGGTAAGATCTATACAGGGGAGAAAAACAGTGAAAGCATAACGCACAAGGCACTCCATTATAGCAGTACATGTTGATGCACTCTTGAGAGGATGAGGAGTAAGAACAAAATATTGGACTGGAAGAAAACAGAAAATACTAACCAGATATTACACCAGCAATGCTAGAGAAAAAAAAGGTAGAAGCTCACAGACATCCACGTTTCTGGAACGGGGAGCGAGTGAGCTCCAAACGATGGTAGTCGTCAGATGATGTGAACAAGAAAAAAGGCTATAACTGCTGTAGCCTGCTTGCCCCTACATTACTCTTGGTTGACGGTGTACTACGGATACGTTGATAACCTACTACTCCCAAACAGCCAGCGCATTCACGGCCACACATACAGAGTTTGATGGTTCAATTAGAATCCACATAGACATCAACAGAGCCAATAGCCTTATGCCGAAACATAATGGTTAACCCAAATAAGCTGTCAACTACAAACAGCACTTCTTGTCAGTGAAATGGAAACAGTTTAAAGTTAATATCTATGAGTTATTAGCCATCCTGGAATCGTGTGTGAAGATTTCTCCCGGCTCTCCTACGTCGAACTGTTTATCAAGACTCTCACGCGACTTCCATAGTCAAAGACATCGTTGACGGGGAGTAGATGACTTAGCCTGTACTTTGCCAGCAGTTCCTCGCTTGATGTATTCCACATCGTGTCGTCCGAACTTAACAAAATAAATCAGTACTTCTCAAACACTACGTCAATCCAGGAGGGTCATCCACCCGAACAAAATGAAATATTTTATGCCTTTACGCTTGCCCAGACCAATGTAAGTAGAAAGTATAATTGTATCCACTGTACTAACTGCAGTCAGTCGCGCAGACACGATGACTATGAAAGTAAACCAATCCCCACCAAAGTACTCTTTTTTCTCGTATATCCCTAAAAATTGAATTTCAAAACGTTTCTCCTCCTGTCGATTACAAGATTGATGCACATATAATTATTCATTTTCTTATCCAACCAAGTGAACAAGAAGCAATCACTACGGCCTAATAATAAGTGTTGGTATGTGGTTGATGCCACAAATGACGAAGTCTATCGATCACATTTGTGACCGTATTTTAACACGGACCTAGTTGCTGAGTACACATACTTCTTCTCACACGTGTTGCAGTGTGGTAGGTCTTAGTGTCACAATGTATGAAGAGAACGGGATAATAAGATGGAGGTAAAATTGAAAGAAGCAAGTTATCACAACAGGAATGACATTGGTCTAAACCCATTTTAGGATCTCGTTCGAAAAGCCAATTACGTTTCAGATAACCAGGCCCCGACGTTTTATCCACTTCTCTCGAAACCACATTGTACACTGATAATCTGGTTGCTGCCTAACCAAGGTTATTCGAAAAGTACGCGACATTAGTCAAAATTGTCCACGCAAGTGAACCGTACGCGTCAAGATCATGTCAGATTTGCTAGTTCAGAAAACATATCGGTGAACGGTGTTGGCGTATCATCTGTGCGATACTGCAAATACGTTGTCGATCCAAAACACGTCATTTGAGCGTTATCCACACGAAAGTGAACACCAACCCTATCTACCTTTCAAAGCAAAACTGATATCATGAGGTTCAACTGACAGTAGAATGTCAGTCTACCTTGAAAGTCAGCGTGCAGTCCTCTTATTTCCTGCCTGCCTAAAATTGTATGTTATATTATATAGCTTTGCACCACATTCCTATCTGTTCATTGTTCTCGCTAAATCCAGTTCATCTCAATGATCAACTCAATAGTCAAACTAAACACAAGCTGGCCTTGCCAGTGTCCTCACAAGCCTAAGTCATTGGTGACCTTGAAGTGGTCAGCAGTTAAACTACCAAGATTCGTGTTCGATTTATATTGGTTTCATCGGAGGAGTCCGGCACCTTAAGGTGGTCACAAATCTTGCTAGACTAGACCATAGTGCTCATGAACACTTCGGTTAATCAGTTAGATGCACCGTCAACTCCCATTCGGTAGGAGACTGAACGGAGCGCACTACAGACAGCTTTGTTAAAAATCAGTTTATGACATCTGCTGACAGGATACCACAATGCACTTGTCACTGAACAACAAGTCAGCTAAACATAGGTTTGAGTAACACAAGTGTAAACCCAATATGCTCTAAATAGGCATCCGCGGTACCCTGCTCGAAAAAATTAAGTCCAAGTTTGCCAATGGAATTTACTTACAGTAAGGATTTTCGCAGGAAGTCTATTTCAGCTGGAGATTACAGAGCAAGTACGCAGTAACCATTGTTTAGTTCGCTGTCTTAAACTCCAGTAAGAGTTGTGTTAAATCGGAAGCTCCAGTGTAAATTTGGGTGTATTTCACAACATCTACGACCCTTTTTACGAAGGAAAAACTGCAAACTCAAGTAGGGATGGCTGAAATATCCATTATACTCACTTCCTATGCTACCATCTCCATAGACCCATCCTCCGTGTCCATAGTGAACATCATACACTATCTCAAAGTGATTGTTTTCGCTTCACCGACCGTATTTATTTCTTCGAGATTAAAATGGACACGGAACTGAAAGAGCAATTTATGGAGCAATGTGAACTTCCCAGGTTTAAAGATGAGAATTCCAGGTGCCTGACAACTACTGGCAAGTCACACCGTTGTCGATCATCTTAAACATGTTGAGCTGTTCGACTTACGGTGATCAGTGAAGTCAGCGTCTAGCCGTGCAGTCGTCTGATATACCGTGTGGATTTCAATAGGAAGTTTGGCTTATTACCAAACGAGCTGTTGCTCGAAAGAAGCAAACAGAGATAGGGAACTTGTTATCTTTTAGAACTTCTGAAACACACTTAACAGTATGTGACTTTCCACATTGTAGATAAGGCTGTGTTGGTATGACCTGCCTAGGCCTCCACTCTCGACATTTATCGATTACTCCAAGTATCGTGACTTCAGGGTCAATAATACATTTATCTGTAGATACTGTGTAACTTATCGGTTCCAGATGAGAAACACTGTTTTTCGTTTTACCCATGCACATTAATTAACAGTCATTTTATTGTCTGATATTAACATACGCTGATGGAAAGAAAAATGTGGTATCAGGAAAATAGACTGTGAAACCGCTGAACAATGCTGACATTTTGTCTCTTATAGAGTTAAATCGCCGGCCTCCTTGTGAGATGCTGCGCCACCTTCACGACTATTGTATCAGGCAAAACAAGGGTTAGATATCGCCGGTCAACCCACAGAATCCTTCATCAGTCATCAACGGTTGAGACACAACAAAAATCACAAAGTCACATTTCTAGCGTTGAAGATCCCCCTGTAACCTGGCAGCCAGTCATGCAGCTAACGCTGGTTAGATGTCTGGGTGGGTCTACTCTGTGATCTTCTAAATGGGCTTATCTCGATTCCGCCATCAGTTGGTTATCTTGGACGTTGGGCGAAGGTGGAAGATAGAGACGAATGTATAGACTAAATGGTCACTGGAACCAGTTCATCTCGCAGCAAAGACTACTTGTTTGAATATCTGTCAAATTTTGTCTAACTCCGCTTACCGAGTCCAGATTTGAATAACCGCAATCATAAAATAATTGTTTGAAATTGCGTGCAACACAGCTCCTGTGGACTGTACGAAAATTCACATTAGTTGCTCTGTGTCCATTTTAACCAAAGAGGGATACTAAGTCAAGATTAGACCGAAAGCGCTCTAGCTTCTTCGTTTTGTACTTTAACATGCAGCGCTAAGGTACGTCTGATCCAAAAAAGAATTGTGTTGATTTAGCTGTTGACCCCATTTCTCTTCCTCATTAACTGGAATGGAGGTTCACTATTTTAACAAAGACCAGAAAAATTGCTTTCGATGTGCTCAACTTTAATCTATGAAAGCCATTCACTGCAGTCACCCAGAAATCCAACCATTGTATGTATGGCCTGTCGTTTACCGTGCGGGCCACACTGTAATCAGTTAGATTACGGAGAATTATCCACCTTGTCCAGAGGAAACATTCCAGTTGGTGGAAGTGACTGGTTTCACGATCCTGAAGGTTGCTGTACAACACAGATAGGCAGCACTTTCCCCTTCACTCCGACGTAAGACAGCAGTGATGCTCTGCCATACCTATACGTGCAATCAACTGTTCCCAAAAATCAAACACTTAAACAACAAGCTATGAACCAAGCTGACTGACGTTAATTTTGACGATCTGTTGCATCTGACCTCATCCAACTTGTCTAGTGATATTGAGATACCCTCACATAAAGAACATCAACGAATACGAAAATAACTTGCTTGGATTTCAAACAACATGAATGTTACGCTTTACCATTCCTTATTTCATATATCAACTAATAATGAATGTGACCAATCATCCATAAGGCACCCGAACACCGTCTTGAAGAGGTCGACTGGTCCGATTTCTAGATAATAGTCCATCACATGAGAAAAGTCACCTATTTGTTTGGATTCTGGTTTCTGCCATTTCTCATGTCTGTCGATCAGCTACTGACTTGATCGTACATTCGCAAACGACGTTCACTTGGGCGCTTCGCTAATTCAGTCATCATCATGAGCTCAGCTCACCGATCTCACCGGTAATCTTGATTGTCTATAGTCTGTGTAATTAGGTGTTGGCAGCGAGTCTTAATTTAAAAAATATCTCCAAAATGATTATATTCACAGTATCATGTAACGTTCCCAAGGGTCGGTTAGCTGATTACTATTTCAATAAGGAAGACTGGAGTTAATACTTTGTAAATACAAACACGGAGAAGAGTTTGCTGTGATTAGATCTAGCTGGTTTTGTGACCCTCAAGGCAAATTTGAATGTCCAAAACGTAGCAAACGTTTTCGCAAACCAAAATGACTATCCTGGTTTAATCGACTCACGTGATCCCAATTTCTTACCGTAATCTATACCAGGATAGGTAACAGCGACACCGTCGAGAAAAAATCGGTTATATCCTGGAACAGTGACATACATCAATGTGTATAGTGCCAGCGTAATTATTGGAACTGACTGTGCGATGGTGCCCAACGTTGACAATCTTGAGTGAATCATCACTAGGGCAGCAGTTCGAAGTTAATGTCTACCGCAATGACCCGCTGACCCCGACAATGTTTAAATTCTACTTCACGTTAGAGGCATGTGGCTCGTTGTGACAGCCATTACAATGCGTAGTTCAGACCCATATCGTCCTCGTTAGTGTACACTTTGGCCTTTGTTGTGGCTGTTAAAACGAGCCCAGTCTATACCAGGTGGAATAAGAACAAGGGTCAACCTGCTGGCCAAGCTTAACGGCAAATGTCTATGAGGCACAGACAGACTGAGTGCGTGAACGCGAACACCCAGAGGCACGCTGTCTATGCGTGGTAGATGCTCAAATGTCAGGATATCAGTCACGTGATTGAAGAATGCAAACAACTGCAGGACATCAGTCACGTGTCGTGGATTGGTTGCAGATAGCTGCAGGCTACAAAATCACTGCAGTTTAGCTAAATTAGCTGCGCCATATTATGTAGGTAGCCCAGACTTTCCTCCCTTGAAAGGGACGATTGCTAGGGTAACAATATCCCATACCCTGCCTTTCTTGAGCTGACATTCACTCACATAACCGACGTCCGTGCTCGGATAGAGCGTCTTCACTCTGAAGTTGGACGTTAAATCTATGATATTCCGCAGAAGATCCAAGTGTACGACAGGTTGGCTGACTATTCGGGTAGCTGCTGTTTGATTGCCGTCAGCGTGGGACAATTTGCATCTTTGGTATAGGCAGTTTCTTACCTTCTTGTTGTGTAGTACCTCCGTTTTTATATCAAACATCACTCCAGGACCAAATAATCGTGTTCATTACAGAAGTTACACCGTCATTACCTACAGACTCACCCCCACCTTAGATACTATGGTGTCGGTTGAACTGATTTCAGTAGATATGTTGCGTTCCACCCCACCCCCAACCGACGTGGTAGCGACCCAGATTAACCGATGGCTTTGTTCAAAAGATTCTGACTGAAAACTTTTGTACTTATGTTGTTTGGTTTCGTGTGCAACAACATGCAACGACTTGGAGGTTCTCCTCTGTTTATACTTTAATTAATGCATATTGAAATGTCCACAATCCGCATCGCGGTGAATGCTTTGAGAAGCATACTAATGTAGGATCTCTCAAAGCATAGACAACTTTTACACAGTTGGATAAGAGAATAACGCCATGCATATCAGAAAATTAACATGGCGTTGTTAGGTGGCGGGTAGCAACCACAGGTATTTTACCCGTGGCCAGAGCAACGAAATAGTGTTGTCCTTCACTGGAGCTCATGAACTAGCCATGCAACGGTGCTTAAGATTATTCATGAGTTTCCCAAGAATGAAACTCATAGCTGATAGAAAGTTTGATAGAGTTTTATAGTATTTCATGGTCTGCTCTATCTACTGATCTATACTGGACAAGTAGGCAGGCTAAGATCATCTGGATATTTCTGAGGTGACCTCAATTTTTGAAGTGTTGCTGAGATATCCAATCCGTTAGAGAACAGCTGACAGCCTGCATCCGTCGAAGAAGAATATGTGCTGAAGAAGATGAGGATTTACTGGGCCGTGACAGAAATAAGCAAATCTCTCTGAAAGTACACCATAAACAGTAATAAAAGTAGGTCTTTTGCCATTTGTCTATCTCTTCATTAAAAAGATGACCGCAAGAAGACAAAGTAACTTTCAACTGAAGATTTGCTTCCGAACCAGCTGTGATGAAGGAAGTGAAATCCGTCACGGTGAGACTAGACTTTCACATAGTGTGTTGGCTTGCACAGCTCGACGACCTTTTGGGCTAAACTGGACGGTGTGGTGACCACACCAACAGAGTTACTCATACCAGGCAGGCTAGTAGTTTGAGTCTGACAAACCACAGTCTCCTGGTCCTCCAGGTTGCGGGTTGGAAGATGGTTGGCATCTCTACCCGAGAAACGTACCATTTCTGGTACACCGCCACCAACCCGCTGCCATTCGGTACAGGCTTTTGAGCCAAAGGCTTTGGTTGAGAACCCTAATCGTTCTCCTGTCTAGGTCTGAGCGTCCTGGCCGTAGCTCAGCCCACATACCACCATGAATCCTCACAACACAAACAATTCCATACTGCATCGGCCGTGTCGCAGTATAAACCGGGTCGCCCTATCTGCTGCATACAGTAGGGTGGATAGACGAAACCTTGCTACTGCTGACCCCTACCACACTGTCCTATCAAATTCAGCTCTCAGACCCCTCCTGATTCCCAATTCTGATAATCTGTCTGCAGGTCCTACAGCAAATATAGCTAGTCATAGTGACACTGTGCCGATAAGTCCCAGCTCTCGCCACTCAGTCTCAGACCTCCCTCGTCTTGCGCTTCGACCTAGAACACAAATTAATATAGGTGCCTTCAACGTTCGTACTCTAAAACAGATAGACCAACAGGCTGCTCTCACACGAACGTTAGACTCGCTGCATATCGACGTTTGCTGTATCTCGGAGACTAGAATCCACGACAGTAGTCGGCGTATGGAATTAACAGCACCTGCACTTTCTACCCGATACTGGTTATACACTTCAGGTGACTCCCCGACCGCCGTTACCGGTCGCAGCCGCATTGATAGATTGGATTGCTGTTAGTAGACTTTGTGTCGTCCGCTTGGCAGGTTCTATTAGAGTCGGATCTAGACGCAAAACTGTCAGAAGTCATTTCGTTGTGTCTACATACGCTCGAACTGGCTGTGATGTCGTCGGCGTCAAGGAGGCCTTTTATTCGGATCTGGCCGCTCTCCTCCGGTCGACACGTCGTTCTGGTTTAGTCGTTCTGGCAGGATATATGAACGCCCAGGTCGGCCACGTTAGTGAGGCCGAATCTCGTCTAGGTGGTAGGTTTGGGATAGCATCACATCACTCGGACAATGGCGGGCAACTATGGCAGCTGTGCGCTGATCATAGGCTTTTTTTAGCCAGCAATAGTTTTAAGCATCATGCGCGTCGTTGTTGTACTTGGCGCCCTCCCTCTCTGAATCAGACCTGGTCTCAGGTAGACCACATAGCTGTTACTTATAGGCGGCGGTGTTCCATTTAAGACTGTCGTTCTTATTGGAACACGTACCTAGATTCAGATCATGCACTCGTACGCTGTCGTTTCGTACTCACTTTTGCTGAGCAACGACCACCCCCACGACAGCAACGATTGGTTGTCGAGAAACTGACTATACAGTCGGTAAAGCATAAGTATCGAACCAGCTTAGGAACCTGCCTTAGTAGTTCTCACTCCGAAGATTCTGATCGCTCCTGGACCCAGATCACATAGGCCATTCGTGAAGCTGGTATATTAGCATGCGGTAGGGGGGTACATGGAGTGAACAAACATTGGATCTCGGAGAAATCCGTGAAGTTGTTAGAAGCCAGAAGGAACATCTCTCCTGGCACTTCATATAACAAGTCTAGAAGAGGTGTCCGTAGGAAACTGAAACGTAGCCTAAAGGCTGATCGTGATACTTGGTTATTAGGGAAATTTAAGCAAGTGGAGACGGATTTTGCTTCAGAAAACACTGGCAAACTGTTTAAGCTTATTCATGCCACTGGTCCCAGGCGACCATCTGTCAGTGAAGCTATCAGCGAGACAGATGACACACTGATCTATAATAAGTCCAGAAGGTTAGAGCGGTGGGTGAAACACTTTGAGGGTCAAGTTAACTGGCCTCCTGCCTCTACCGCGTTGCCGCCACAAACGTTTAATGTAGTGCCCTGGTCGGTAGACTTGGATCCACCCACTGAGACTGAAGTCCGCATTTGCATTGCGGCTCTCAAGCGTAATAAGGCTACTGGACTAGATGACCTCGTACCGGCACTTTTCAAAGGAGGAGAGGCGTTAGTAGAGGCTTTGACTCATTTGTTTCATCTTTTGTGGACGACGGAAACCATCCACCCGAGTTGATGTCACTCGATAATAGTTCCCATATTCAAGAAATGTATCAGGGGCTCTTGCGAAAACCACAGAGAAATTAGTTTGACCCCAGTCATTTCTAGGGTTCTGGCATCCATTATACTCCGCCGACTCTGCAGCTCGGGAGGGAAACATTAGGGAAGAGCATGCAGGGTTTCGCCCCGGGAGGGGATGTATAAATCACATTTTTACTTTTCGTCAAATTCTGGAGCAGCGTCATGTATTTCACCGTGTACCAATTGTATTTCTCGTCCATAAAGGTGTGTCCCATTCAGCTGATCGATGTGCAATTTTAGAGTCGCTCAAACGCAGAGGTGTGCCGACTAAGTACGTGAACATACTGTCGGCACTTTAGTTCCATATTTCAGCTGAGATTAGGATTTACGGTGAACTGTCTGACAATTTCAGCACCGTGAGCGACGTACGTCAAGACTGTCCGCTCTCACCATTTTTGTTTAATTTCATCATAGACGAAATAATGGAGGATTGTCTCCGGCACTCACAAGATGCCGGCGTGGACCTCCTACCTGGTGGCAGACTGACCGATCTTGATTATGCTGGCGACAAAGTGTTGCTGTTTGACAAATTTCAATCAACACAAGCGATGCTAGACTCTATTTCGCGTTCTGCTAAATACTTCGGAATGCGCTTCGCAGCCTCAAAATGCAAAGTGCTTCTGCAGGATTGCTGTGACCACGTAGATTTGATGTTAGGTAATGTAGTCGGGGAGTTTACTGACCGGTTTCTGTACCTGAGATGCTGCATCAGCGTCGACGGGGGAGGTGTAGGGAATGAAATAGAAGCGCGTATCTCTAAGGCTAGGGCGGTATTCGCTAATTTGAGGCATCTCTGGCGACTGAGGGGTATTTCTCTGAAGCTTAAAGGTTATATATATATATATACAACAGTGAGGGCCGTATTACTTTACGGAAGCGAAACCTGGCCGCTCAGGGTAGAAGACGTGAACCGTCTTCAAGTAGTTGACCACTGATGTCTGCGTTCACTCACTCGTATCGAGTGGCACCAGCATGTAAGTAACGTAGAAGTTAGAATACGGGTGCTTGATAGTGATTATCAAACGAGTTCTTCTGTTCAATCTCTACGTTTGCACAGGCTTATAGATCATGTATTAAGGATGCCAGCTAGTCGTCTCCCACACCGAGCACTGTTCGCTGACACTGGGACCGACTGCTGTAAGGTGCGAGGTGGACAGATAATGACCTGGCGTAGGGAAATAAAGTCGTTCACGAAGGGGTTGGTCACTGTGGGTCGTGTTCGTCTCTCGGGCTGGGGCCCTCGCGACCCACAGAATCGGTAGTTGGAGACTTTAGGTGAGATGGCGACTAATCGAGCTCAGTGGCGTGAATGTTGTCGTTTGTCCGAGTTGTCTGTGAAGTGAGTGCATTTAATGACGCGGGCTAGTGAAAGCCGTGAAGAGGCTACCTTGCCGATGGCGCCTTACTCTCACTCGCAGCCCGGTTGTTTGTTTGCAAGGTGTAGGCACCTTGATGTTGAATGTCTGAATGTGAAGGTAGTTATTTTCAACAATTAGGTCCCTTCCAGACCCCCTTTTTTCCTTCTTCCTTCCTATATAAGGTTTGCTTTTTCTTCATAGTTGTGTGGCCGTTAAACATTAGTGTGAATCACTGATGTATTGCTGTCTATGATGATGATGGTTATTATTATTATTATTGTTTCTATGTAATCGCCGGTCACCTGCAAACCTCAGCACTATAGTGGTTCAAAGGTGCATAAGATTATTTGTGTGTACGAAAATACCCTTATCTCATACTGACTACGATCAATATCCGTTTTAAAGATTAATCTCCTGCGACGAAACATTTTGTTGAGTATTCCTCTCCTTTGTCAGTCGCCTCAGGAAGTCTCTTGTGTGTGAATCTATTTTCCAGTCTAGAAAAAACCGTATTGATGTTACACGTGGATCTGGTAGCTATTACTCATTGTCGTACGTCCACGTCATCGCAAAACGGTTGGCAATGAATAGGATTGTGTGAGAATTGGTCCCTCCAGTACTCTCACAGTTGCTACCCATGAATGACTCCGATATCGACTACGAAACCAAAAGGATTCGCTGGTAGACTTCTTATGCTTTCTAGGCTTGAGGGCGACAAACTAGCGAACTAGACTCAGTCCCTGCCTTCGGTCATCGAGGCAAATATGAGATAATTTAGCAAGCATGTGATTGAGAGTGTGAGAGGACTCACGGGATAGTGAGAATTACAACCATTCAAGTTAGACTTTCCTAGTCAGTAAAAAGCACGTATTGCAAATTGTCGATTACTTAAGCTGCAGTTATTATTAGCTTATCTCGATTGAAACAGGTTGGAAAAAGTGACTATCTTTCCTGTTCGTCTCTTCGTTAAAACATGTTCCGCGAGATACGTTCGACTTAACTGACACAGTGCCACATCATCCGATATTTATACTTTACATTCTGCTAACCGTTCTGGTTAAACCTTAAACATTTGCTGACTTCCTCATTAGAATTGCAACACATTCATGTAAACTTAAACGTTCATTATTTCCTCTAAACTCTGCATTGTCAGCGAATCCCATATTCTAAGTCATCATCGACAACAAACTGGGAAGTTTTGGTTGTAGTTAGCAAACTATAGCTGAAACACAGAGATGTGTTTAGTAGCTGTGAGTGGATACTGCCATGCGTTTGATCGATTCTACCCAGAATTATCCACTAGTGTCCAGTGAAATTCTTAAGTGCTCCAATTTTCCGAGGAAACCGTGTAAGTAATTAAACACTAGAAGGAATGAGTGTGAAGTAACCATATTCGTCGTGGTTGGCTTCCATATCGCCTGGGTCGGAGCTGCTGCTATCCTAGTCCACGAGTGAACTCAGATACATTGTTCTGCTGGCCATACAAAAAGTTCGTGTGTATGCATCTGAAGATTGTCTGAGAAACTGAGTTATAGTAGTGGTGAGTAGGTTGATAGATTTGTCGATTTGGAAAAGACCCAGCAGTGAAAAATCTGTTGTTCGTCCGGTTCCTAACTAATGATGGGAACAAAATACTGAAACATAGCAAGCGTTCAATCATATGGACTACGAAGCCACCCCACGCTCAACAGTGGCGCTGGTGGAGTACATTATGAACTGTTTGAGAAATCTTGTTTGTACAGTCAATCCTCTGGAACAAATGCTTAGTTGCCTATGACGCAGTATGGTGGATGGGTAGCTGAGTCCGAATGGAAGACTTTTGAGCTCCCGACGTGGTTTCGTGGCTCACCTGGTACAGCTGCTGCTGCTGCCCCTGTCACTGTTCCAAATGGATCAGAAGCCAAAATTTCCCACGAATACATCTCTAAGGTGTTTTGTAGCGGATTACCTAAACATTTGTCATGCTTCTGTGCCCGTTTGTTGAGTTGCGATAATAACAAACGTTGCTCATTTTTGGAAGAAACTTTCACAATCCCGTAAACTTTTCAGCTAGCCACTTCCGAAAAACCATGTGACCTCAGTTTCGACTTTAGTAGAACTCGTTGGAAGTGAAAACTACAAGTAAGCCTGACTGAGCGCTTAAACCTGACTATTCTGCCGTGCCTAGCCTGAGATTATTAGCGGCATCATCGGAATGTGGACCGGACTTTCTAGCCTGTTCATGGTGAAGATGTACACAGCTGACGAGTTCAACCAGGTACGAAGGGAACCCACCAAGTGTCCTGCCTCCGTGAACGACTTTGATACACTCCACGTATGTCCTCACGAAACTGAACACCAAGAACAGCGATGCCGTAAAGTTAACAAGAAAATGCGGGAAGCAGGTCACTCTAGAAGTCAAGCGAAGTCCGTTACCTTCTTCAAGGTTTTATGTCACTTAGGCATCAGCATAAGTCGCTGATATAATTTATTGTTCCTGATGAGAATCAGTGCAAAATCTTGCAAGTAGGCCTTTCAGAAGTTGGTTTTGAAAACATTTAAAAAACATTTGTAAGGAGATAGCATAGATATTTTTGTCTTTAAAGAGCATCATCGAATTCTGTTATAAGGTTCGTGCAAACCAGTGTTGCGCCATTAAACGTCGTAATAACCACTATTCACACTGACCGAAAAGAAAAACTAAGGGGGAAGCGACTACGAATGATACAGTTTTGAAGAAATTAGGTCCAGCCCGAGGGTGGTGGTGTATAAAGCGCTCTCCCCGTTACGATATCTATGAAGGATTCCTTAAAGATTGGCCATTTTGCTGGCAAGGTTGAAATCAAGAAAAATATTACAATGCACCTATTGTACTATTGGGAAATGGAGTTTTATGTTGACGTGCAAGTACGTGAAAATAATCAAATCCGCCTTCGACTAGGAAATCTCACAAATCTCGTTTCCCATCCAGTTAACACCTAGTAATCAAGCTCCACCTGAATTGCAAATAAAAAGCCTGTGATTCAGTTCAGTATTCCAAGGCATATGTCCATCACATGTAGTATGAGCGACCTCAAAAGATCCGTAGTGACGCGATCATCCTAAGAATGTTCAACTAACTTGGAAACTCGTGACCACGTGTGATGCAACATCAACTTTTGACGACAAACATCATTTGTTCGACTGAATGTAGAATACTATCACAACTGGTACAGTTATTGCAGACATTACACAACAAACATTCTAGAACCCTTGTGATAAGAATCGGAGGCAGCATGCTTACCGTTAATCAGAGCAGGACAGTAGGATGTTTGTGGTCAAGTTTTCAAACTGCTTACATTGGTTCACCAAGATACGCAAATACCAACACAATGCTTAGCAAGGGAGTTGATATGGTTCGAAACTAGTGGTTTTAAAACTGGTAAGCTGGAAGCTCGGAATCTGATTAGCCAGTGTTGCATTCACCTCAGTTGGCATTCGTCCGTGACCCATCGCACAGCAATAATTGCACGTGATTCTATTCTAGTAAAGGTCTCCGGGGGGCTACAGCCTACAGATGAAAATCAGTCCTAAACCGAATCTCTTTAAGGTTTCCATGTTTAACATGCTCATATTCTCACCCTAAGTGGCTGTCGTGCATGATAAACATTGGTATCCTGATTGGAATAGTGACTAAGGTTCGTCCTCACTTCCGCGGTAACATTTAATTTTGCCCACTGAGTGCAAATCCAGCAGATTCTTGAGAAAAATCTAATTAAAGTACTTTCATGTTTTTTAGGTACTAGTTTGCTTGGCGAAAGCCGGTCAAACTGATTCCTGTGGTTGATAAAATGTCATCGTAGCTAAGAACGCAGAGGACACCACCAACAAATTCATCATATCGATAGCGAAGTTCATTAACATTCTGCAGTGGGAATAAGGCTAAAGAAGTGAAGAGTTACGACAAGAAACGTGGCACCAAAGCTCACAACTTGTCTTCTTGATACTCGATAATTTGCTGTATTGCTTTCTGTAGCAATAACAAAATGTCTTAGTATGAAACACTCAGGAAGAAAAAATGACATCTCGAGTTCCCCAACTTATCATCGCAATTAAACTGGTATAGTCCGTGCATCGGTGGGAAGAGATCAAGTTATCGCCTGCTGCTCACATGCATTAGCAACAGATCACAAAACACACGGTTTAAGTACATGCACGTTGCTTCCACATGCACGTGATCCACAAATGACTGGTATCCATATGGCGAAACAAATGAGCGACGACTGAGGAATTCTGACATACAACTGTGTCAGACAGATGGTTCGGCGGAGTCAGTCTTGTCTGGTTATGTAGGTACGCTATTTAATTTCCTGTCGTCGCCTGTATCTATGGCCTAACAAACGTGAACTGGCCCTCAGTCAACCCTCTAACTCAGTTTACAACCATCAACTATGAGGTGATCTAAGGTGATGGTTCGTAATTCGCATAATGGCCAAGATTTGGCGTGGGCCTTCGTACCGAAATTATCTGTACTAAGAACTACGAGTTGACCCCATTATTCATTGTGTGCACGGAACCATCCACCTCAGGAGGTCCCACAGGAGGTCCTGTGTTCAGCTGAGGTCAGCATTCATGTCACGCCGTGAACTGTATGACAGATGGCATCTGCTTTAACAAGCACCAGGTTAGATGGGACCTATTAAGGAACGTTTGTTGGTAGACGATGAGGCCAAATTGTAGGCCAACTCTTCTTATAACACAGTTGGACTTCGTCTGCAATCTCAACGTCCATGCAACGAACTGAGTTCTGATCGATATGCCTTATCAATCCTACTTTTTGTGTGGAATTAACTTGCTATTAATCGGCTGTGGTGCATATGCGTAATAATTAACTAGCCTATCTGCCTGACCATGTTCATCTTTGATATAGCTAGCTCAGTTCGGGGGGTTTTGACACTACCAGATAGACTATTTCCCCTAAAAATTGATGCCCGTTTTGCTACATTCGTTTAGGCATTCAGTTAACACCTTGAAACCGGTGGACCTTATTATACTTTGATTAAGGGGGCCCCGATTCCAGGCTACACGTAGCTTTACAAACAGATGTGAATTGTTACAGCAAACAGTGAGATGTGCTACGTATTTTCAATTCATCGTCGATGACAAGGTACTACGAACCTATGGGGCCCAATAAAAAAATCGGAATGTGACAGTCTAATCAGTCATCACGTAGATGCTGGTTTATTTCCCAATGTGTTCGATGGAGTTTTTCTGGTTGACTACCGCCGAGTGAGCATGAGCAGCGTAAATTCGTGGCGGAAGTCGCATTTGAACGTAATCTGGAGTGACCTGAAATGAAATTTGAGAAGGCTGGAGTTACGCTAGGTTTGACGAAGATAAGGACCAATGTGTTAATCTTGGTCCCAAATGTAGGCATGCATTAGAACGAACGAGCATATGAAACTATGTGTAGAGGACTGCAGTAAAGGGCTGGCTGCTGAACTTGTAATAATGCAGCCACCTACTTCCGGGTAGTCTGTGCCTAACGATTTACCGTCAGTTGTCCATTTTGATCTTTCCGAAAATGAAATGAGCTGACAAACATAAAGCTTAGCTTTACACTATACTACGTTGGAACCTCACTAAGTGTTTAAACAAATCCAGGTACACCAAGTGCCGCTCACTGCTTGTCACCTTTCTACTCACTTTTTACACGTTGTTTTTCATACCTGTTACGTGTGTTGTACATATAAACTACTTGTCTACTGTTTGAATCAATACGTACTTCCTACCCTGGCACTTTGCCTTCTGCTTTCACATGATCAATGTTATCGTGAGCTAACCATAGCAACATCTCTTTCAGCACACCTGGAGGAACCGACGGAACCTCTATGCAGCTGGAGGTAGGGTGGACCTATGCCGAATGATTATCAAGAGAAGGCCTCCGTCAAGTGAATGCCACCATGCAATCTTACATTTTCTGTCCAGATTTTGGTTATATTTAATTCGGGTTTTATTTTTCCGTCACCTGCCAACTGTATGCTCGTAAGAGATTGTTTAACGTCATCATCTCTAAGTGGTAAGCATCTTTCACTGTAGAGCATCCGATGCCTCCGAAGGATTGCCTTTTCTGAGAGGTTTAACAGGGATTAGGATCTGTAGTCGAATTAATCAAACGTAGCACAGCACAACGCTAAACTGGTGATTTGAAGATGTTTCTCTCACCCATCTCCCGCCTAATGATACCGATGACACCCGCCGCATCGTCTTGGATGAAATCCCAAGAAGAGCGAGAAAAATCGAGTAGAGTTAGTCCGCCCTACTAAATATCGGCGGCTATACTGATGGTTAGTTTATTAAAGTCCATGAATTGTGCAGAAGTCTAGTTGGCATATCGTTGTTGTCCTGCGTACAGAAAGTGATAGCTTCCACTGACCTGCAATGGATGTTTCTGTGAGCAAGCATCCCTACCCACGATCGTGGTGTATTTCTTTTTCTGTCATGGCCTGAAAAAGACCAGCAGTAGAATATCAAATACTCTCACTCCCTTTCGACCAAGTGCACTTGTTTGAGTCTACAGCTTCCAGGCAAATCTGACAAGGATAAGGATGTTATCAGTTAACTGCTCTGTATGCGAACTTTGAAGGCAATTCCTGGCAAACGAACGACATCTGTGCAAGTGTGGCTTGAGGCAGAAACAAACATTGTGCTTAAAAGTTAACAAATTTGGCCAAGAAGCCGTGGTGAAAATCTATTCAGTTCACCGGCTATCCAAACCTCGGCACAGTAGAAGATCTAACAAGGGACCAATCCAAAGTTGCGCCAAGTTACTACATCAGGATTGGAAGAAAAGCCTCAGTGTTGCACTTCTTGTTTGTTGCTAAGTTCCTTGTTCTGTATTGTACCAATCACCTCAAAGTTCGACTGTGTATGTTCCAGTATGATCAGCCAATAGCAGACCGTGCTTTCTTTAATATATATGAACGATTTCAGCGACTGGTAAACGGGTTCGAGGCAGAGGCCCAAAGTTCCTGGATCTTGTCGGTATTTTTGCTCAGTTTCAGCGGGTGTCTGTTGGTCTGAGAGGCGATCATAGAAAACAGGGTGTAGCATCGCTCTTGGGGATTACAGTGAATATCAAGAACAGAGTAAGGTTATTCGCATAGTGAAAATTTAACTAAATGAGAATCAAGCAAATCTTTAAAACAATCCTTAGAAACACCGCTGATGACCTCAGAAGGAAGGCTGTTCCAATGGTTAATAACAATTTAAGAGAAGAACTGCTGCGTTAGGAAGGTCTAAGGGTGATGCTTGAAAAGATTCCTGTTATTTCCTCGCCGGTCATCGTCATTCGCCACAGTGAAGAACTGTTCTACGAGACTTACTCTAAAAATGGGGTGTATGAGCATTAAATCACCGCAGATTCTTCGAAATCCTAGTGGGTACAGATCAAGAATTTCAAGTCTAGGCTCGCAAGCGACATTTCTTAGACCCGCGACCATCTTGGTAGCCGCGGGCTGGACACGTTCAACAGCTAATATGTCTTTCTTCAGGCCGGTGTACACGACCTGGTTTGCATACTCGAGGAGCGGTCCTATATGAACCTCGTGAAGCATTTGAAAACCCTTCTTGTCTATGCGAGGAAAGTGATTTCAATCATCCTAACAGCGGCGAATCCATTTATTGCCACCATCCCATGGTGATACGCGGAGTATAATCTAGACGATAACCAGGTGCCCAGATCTTTCTATAGATCGGTTTCGATGGTATCGACTGTGTTAAACGCACTATAAATCATGAAGGCATTGCCAGAATCCCCACCGGGTGACATGTGTGCACAATTGTCGTCATTTAGTGAGAGACTCCTATCGTCCGATCAGCGCTTGACCACATCATGATCAAACTGTAGTGCACTGGGATCGGTGGCATTCCAGATTTTTAGGGCTTCGGCGTATAGGAGGATGTTACTAGAAATATTATCCGGAAGGTCGTTGATGTAAACGAGGAATAACAGATGATCTAGCACTGACCCTTGGGGAACTCTCGCAGAAATGAAGAAGTGAGACGAAAGTTCTGATCTGGTTTCAACTCTAAAAGTTCTATCATCAAGAAAAGAGGCAATCCAGCGAAGAACCTCTCCTTGAATACCATAGGCTTCCAATTTGTGTTTTAGGGGGCCGTGTAGGGCACGGTCAAAAGCCTTAGTGAAATCAAAGAAGATATCATCTGAGATGAGGCCATTACCTTTGGCCTCTGTCAGACTATCCGTGAAAATAGGCATGTTTGTACTGCATGACCGGTTAGGACGGAATCCATAGTGGGTAGAAGGAAGGTTTTTTGATAAGATGTGGTTTGGGAGGGCACACTTTAACAGACGCTTCATTACTCTTGCACGGAATGCTAGTAAAGCTGATTGGCCGAATACTAGCCGGAGAGTGCCGGTCGCCCGCTTTAAATCTGGGTGTGACTGTACCCTCTTTCCGTGCACCAGGGAGAGTTCCAGTCTGGAGTATCTGCGTAAACAGCCTATAGTGGGGTTCTACCAGACTGGCAGCTGCTTCGTCGAGTATTCTGGGATGGATCTTGTCAGGACTCATTGCACTGTATAGATTAACCTTGAATAGAAGGTCTTCAACATCTATCATAGAACACTCAGCAGTAACGAGTGGTTGCCTGTGGTTCTGCAGGCTCGTCTTATGAATAGGAAATGCTTATTACAGCCAGCACGAGGTCTTCTCCTTATTAGCTATGTGTCGGAGGTTTCAGTTCGAGTAGAACTCTACAGCCATTCGAAGTCCTTAATTCCGAACACTGCATAGACCTAAGACCTATGGAAGACATTCGAACTCCTCAGTGCATACGGCATATATATATGTGTGTAGAGCAGTGTAGCGTTACTCTGCGATCTGCAATTTTCTCATGTGTCGGAGTGAGTTGCGAGGCAGCGGTCAATGACTGCTTTACCTCGAGGCATGGTTCAAGACACTGTATAATGCTATTTTGCGGTGGTAGAATAACTTTTACGGTGTAATTTTCCAGTTGAAATTGCGTGACAGAGGCTCTCCGCTAGAGTTGAAACTTTGAGAAACCGATAGTTCTTTTGGTTTTAACTCCTTTTGGTTTAACCAAGGGGCCAATTAATAACTAGAATAGCACAGTTTAAAGGGTAGACCATTGCTCAACTCGAACTGATCGCAGCAATTTTGGCCACGGGAGTGCATGGGACTGTGTGTGTTCACTCGTACCACTTATTCAAAGCTTGTGATTAAGTCGTGTTATGTCATCTATATGTTGATTCGCTTCTGTTCACCGCTGGTTTGCCGTCTTTTCGTGATCCGTCAGTCTCTGACGATCAAACAATCCGGGCAGGTGCGATCCCGGGAATTTTCAGCCGATTCAGCTTCGCCTGTTGTGATAGACAGCTCGATGACCGATAAGTGGCTAAAGGACCTGAGTACTTGGGTTCATGTTATCAAATGTGGCCTCATAATTTTGACGGTCTGATTGTGCTCAGCAATGTAGAAGTAAGGAATTGATCCATTCACGTAAACGTTGTCACACAAGCAAACACTTCTACGTGATATCAGCGTCTGCAGCACAAACTATCCCAGAATGCTTATGATCGTCACGCTGTTAATTATGCTCAAGGGATATTCTACGAAATACCATAACCAGCCTTTAAAATTGATGTTGGTAACTTGCTTCATCACTAAAATGAGTCCATCGAAAGAGAGTTCACCGATTCACAGTAATTAGGCTGCTTCCTTAGGACATAATGTGATCGTTGGAACTAGGGACTTCGGATAGCCGAGGGAATCGTACTTGAATTGAAACCTCCCATACAAGTAATAAGCAGAGGACTTGGCACTGGTAGAAGTATGCAGCTGATAATCATGAAGTGGGAAGCCCAATTTACGGATGTGCGACAATATTAAAGAAACCACAGTCTGCCATTGGCTGATGATATTAGCATATGCAAAGTCACAAACAGTAGGTTAATTAGTGCAACACGAAACAAGTAAATTGACAAACGAAAGGCATAATACTGAGACTGTTCGACCACTTCTGATGCGGTTTCTTTAACGTGGTATTTGGGTTGGCCCTCTGTCAGATCTCCTGTTGTGTCGCGGTTTGGATAAGCGGGGAATCTAGTAGATTTTCACTACAAATAGTCCTTTTGTCAATTCGGTCTAACCGTAACTGTGACACAGTGCAACCTAACGAAATGCTTTAAACAGGTGGCACTTTATCATGAATAAGGTACTTATGAGTCCCAGACTGGTTCTTATTATCGAATAACAACAAAAGGACCATACAAATTATTTTATCTCGGCGACATTATACTGCTGAACTTATTAATACGTACTGTCACGAACTCAAACGTATTCAGATATTGTGTTCGCTGAGAAGCGTTTTGGGAACCGCTACAATACGAAACAGCGAACTGTGATCAGCCGTCAACCTTTTTATTCATCAATTGGGAAACAACTAACGACTCCAATTTCGCCTGCCGTAATGGATTCGGTCCAACTATTTGGACCACCTCGTTAGTGAGAGACATGGCTACTCTCTCCACACGCATACAATTCTAAGCTGCGCTCATCCGACCCACCACCATGACCCATCAGTTAAATATAAAGATTCCTTAATTATGGCTTTGTTGCAGCACCTCTGGCGCACAGGCCGGCCAGTGACTAGTTACTGTAGCGCTAGTAGTCGAACTCGCGGGACTATTAACAGATGATGTACTAGTTCGAGCCCAAAGCTGTAGAAATAGAAGACCGGGAGCTGTGAACACAATTACGGCTTTAGTCTGAACCACAAGTACTTCTATAGATAGCAATACATAAGGCAATTGGCTGAAGGATGCCAAACAATGCTGCACCAATCACATTGTTTTTCAGCCATGTGAATCGCTCAGGTTGACGGTTGGCGGACCAACAACATCACGGCAATCAGAACACTCAAGGTTGGTTTTGCTGCGCAGTTATGACTGGCGGACCCGAAATTGTAATATGTTGTGATCTGCAAAAGCCTGTCCTGCTAGCTAGGTTTAACAAATGTGCCAGTTTCGTTGCACATAACAAAGGGCTTTAAAGCAGGGTCCTTAACTTGGTTGGTCCTTCCGTAACATGCTCTTACAAAGAGAAATGCAACGCCATTTTGACATGCCGTATGTAATTCACCAGCGGTTAACTCAAGCTGCATATGTATTTTGAGCGCAATCCGCAGACGATGAAACGTTCCTGACTTCATTACTCCTTAATTGCACTTTAATTAACTGACGGTTAATTCCTCCTGCTTCAGACGTTCCTGATATCATCGCCTGTATTCTGAATGATATGCCATTTGTGAATAACAGCACCGAATTTGGGTGCCTCCTATGCATACACCCATGAGCATATCAGGTATAAATTAATCCTCGGAATGATGGGCATACTGTTCCACCTATCAACAATGAAACCATTTGGTGCCTCAGACTGAAATGTGTGGAGCCAACGTATAAATTGTGGAACCCTGGACGTTACCCGTACTGCACAGAGTACGCGGCGATATGCAATTATGCAATCACTAAGGTTATATTTAACATTTTTCTAACAACCGACTTTGCTACACGCATGGCCAACAACAGTTCGAAACAGGTGGCGGACCGGAGGTGGAATTTACCTCAGGATAGACACCAACTGAAGGACCTTGTGGTGGTGGACAATTCGACAGCATTACGGCTTTGATACGTTGGGTGATTTGCGGAACGGCTTCTTGAATAAGGCGGGAGACTCCTCCGTACTTATCGAAGTCACATTGCCCCCCGATCATAATTCTCACGGGCATCTGTAAAGTAACTGGTCTTGACTCAGCAGTATCCTCTCCTGTAATTCAGCGTTATTTTTGCCAACAGTCAACCGAGCCTTCAGTTCTTACTTTAGTTGGCCACTAAACTCACAGTGCGCAGTCCATTTCCACATCTATGAGACGAAAGCCAGACAGGTTATGTTTGAGTTACGTGCGAATGTTTGGATCTTCCGTTACTCGAATGCTCAAAAGTACACCGGCGACACACACCAGCACATCCGTCAGTTCCGCACAGGGAGTTCGCATAAGGACGCCAGAAGTGCCAGTCAAAGCATGGAAGTCGCTTTCAGTGATAGTCAAGGTGGTGATATAGCGGTTGTCCAAATCGAGACATATTCAGATAATTTACCGCTGTTCCAAACGTTCGACCCACTTCTCACTCTCGACAGTGATGCTATGCACGTTCAGCAGTTCGATCATCAACAATCTCACTCTAGAGCAAATTAATAATAACCGTACTCCGGTAGACAACAGAAACACCGGTTACCAAACTGCAGTAAGATCACATGCTCGGAATTGGACGAACTTGAGCCAACCTGAATAATCGGTGCATAAAAACGGACGCCTAGATGAATGTGGACAATATACGGGTGGGTAACAGAGTCTAAATGTGAAATTTCCGAGCTCCCCGTGTAGCTTCGTAGCTCAGCTGGTAGAGCGCTTATCGCGTTGAGGCATGCTGTGTCTTTCGCTGGTTCGAATCCAGCCGAAGCCCTGACTTTTCACAGTTGGGTCTCATCTAAAGAAATACAAAGGAACAAAGTATGTAAAACTCATATTGAGTAGAACGATAATTTAATGGCCACGAATATAACTCATCCTCTGGTTAAAAAACATGACCCAGTACAAGTAAATTCTACAGGCATAATGCACGATACAGTAGTTGATCGCCTATCCAAATGCTCTTGGTAGATCATTGAACAACTATCATGTGCTACAACCTGGGCCGGAATAGTGGTCTTCAACAGTCAGACCTGACTATCCACGTGTTGTTTATTTAGGAATACTGTTACCAATCGACCGTGGATCAGGTGGATATTTTCGCCCTGGCTCGCTCACCTGAATGAGTACACTCTTGACGTTACATATTCAACGTGAAACGTGTTGATGTTTTTCAACGAGAGTGTAGTTGAAAACGATTAAGGCATGATCTCTAGAGTTGTTATGCATTCATTTAACGGTATCTTGTAAAAAAAGATGCATCTGAATGTTTTTCTAATTTCTTCTGTCTATGGACTACGCTCATTTCACATTCATGCCACACACAAGTCTATCTTCGTTCTGTATGAGGAACGTGCCCGATCGATTAACCAAGTCAAACACACAAACCAAATTTAAGGTTTACGTTTAAACTTACTTGCCGGTAAGTAAATCCAGGCGAACAGTAGTGATATTCAACAGGTAAAACAAAATTCAGCAAGTCGAATACGGGATTAATTTGCGACTGTTTATGTTTGTTCAACTACAGTACAAAAATTCGATCCACCTCAAGAAGGACTCGGTCAATTCAGCCGCAAATTAAATGAAATATGTTGTTCTGTCTTCAGTTTATCTTTTTCTGTAATTGCAGCTGCTAACAGTGGCAACATCTCGTTCCATAGTATCCCCAATGCTGGCTCAGAGCACAGTATGGTGAACAAACAGTACGATAATATAGTGGCAAACCCAATGGCATAATCGAGGTTCAGTGATGTGTGTGTGTTAGTCTTGAGGTAAGAGCTTGACGTGGATAATTCAGTATTTTCTGCTTCCGGTTGAGTTCACTGGTTGGCCTACTTTGCATACCAGGAAACTATTAGAACCGCTTTTCAAAACAAACAGCCGTTCATATTTGGGAGTTTTGTACGAGCAAACCGTCAAAGGTGTGACCACCCGGTCTAAATACGTTTGTGCACTTACTTGTGTGTGTTCCTCGCGTGCACACAGCACCTCGTCAAATACATTTGGCGTGTATGTGTGCTATCCGTCCGCCCCATGGTGCGTAGTTAGGTCTGGAAAGTTTCGAAGCTTCTTCTGACCCACAATGTTCGTCATGATGTTAATGCTGTTTGCAATGACAAACCAAAAAACACATTGCAAGTAACAAGAGGTGTAAGTTGATAAGTGCATCCACAACTGACCTTGTACGCAGTGAACCCATCCGTTACGAAATCATTTGTTGAAGAGTTGAGTCTCCACCCATTGGCACAAAAGTGAGTGATTGACCTCATTAACCACACGTCTCCCGTTTACTCCCCTAATGATTCTCCCGTGAAATGTGTCATATAAATGTGATGTATTTAGCCTGATGATGAATCACTGAAAACGAGCTTGTTCGCTACACATCGTTTTTCATGAGTGAACAAACTTGTTTGTGCTTGACAGTTTAGAGGAAGGGATGCACTGATGGTAGGTTGACTTTAACAGTAACTGGGTATCTAGTGTAAAAGCATAAGATGCAGCATTAAAATCAGCGCACCCATTGTGCCCTATGTGGTAGAAAGGCCGTGTCACCTAAAGCCGCTGTTCCATTTTAAAAGAATTGCAGGTGTTGGTTTCGTACCTTCATCATGTGCACCAAATCGTGAAGCGCGTCCAATGGGGGAGAAATACAGTACAACTCCGTTTTTAGGCTCTCACGGCAGGCTGACGTCAACAACAAGTTTGGTTGGTTACAGTGAATTACCCATCTGTAACTGGTACTGGTCCTCTCTTGTATTCCTGAGTAGTTTTATTCCCGTCGTTGTTACAAGATTACCCCTTTTGCCATTCGAAGTGCGTAGCAAAGAATGTTTTATTTATGCCCTAGCACCCGATGGAGTAGTTTGAACACATCAGATTCTAGATGAGACCCAACTGTGAAATGTCAGGGCCTCAGTTTGATTCGAACCAGCGACAGATGCAGCATGCCTCAACGCGGCAAGCGTTGAACTAAAGCGCTGAACTAAGAGGCCACACCACGAGCTCGGAAATTTCACACTTGAATTCTATTACCTACCCGTCCCACTGTCCCATATGTAATTCACCAAATGATCCACTGGATGGATTGCTTCGACAAGATTTCTCAAACAGTTCACGCTGGAATCGATCAACGAAACTGCTAAGCGTAGAAATTGTATTGTTAATAATTAGTGTTCCAGATTTATTCGCAACTCAGCAGGTACAGCGCTTGCCGTGCTGGGACCTGTTGTGTCTGTCGCCGATTCGATTCCAGCCGAAGCCTTTACTTTTCACAGTCGGGTCTCATATAAAATACAGAATATCCGGATCCGAGATTTATGGGCAACAAATGATAATTACATTCATTGCTATTTTTACGAACATTTTAACATGTAAGGTTTAGCAAAAACTTATTAGAATGTTCTAAGTGATGGTTGGTCTAGGATAAGTTTCAGTTTCACATCAGCTGAACCGTCTGAATTACACAGACAGCTGTGTTCGAGTGTAGCTAATGGTGAAAAGTCTACCAGAGTCTGTCGTGACTGTCATCATTAACTGGATCTGAACGAAGGTTTGTAACGTATCCGGAACACTGAATCGGGTACACAGATAACCTGTTCAACTGGTTAACTACGGTGAAACGAAGATACTCTTGATATCTCATTGTTGATGATAGTCAGCTGTTGTCTGCTGCATTTTGCAATGCGATTGTTGTGTGCCTGATAGGCAATGGTTGGGTTTCTATTTCACAATCTTTCTATTTCTGATCCTCCAAAGCTACCACAATCATCTGACATGGCCTTCTTTTCCAAATGACTTGCCACGTATTCGGATGTACACGAGCATTCTCAGCTTCTCTTAATGTTCCGGGAAGCTGATATGGATCCTATAAATCCCTCAGGTAAATTGGTCAAACTAGGTTTTACATAGAGCTGTTAAACACGTTTCGCGCAATTCATCCCCAAATTATTTACCACCGTAAAATAGTGGATTATAAATGATATCTATGGAATGTGGACTGATGTACGTTTTCTGGTGAAAAACTGACTAATCTATATCGTGCTAACGATAAGCTTGTACTGTTCTTTCCAAGGGATACAGATAGTGTACTTTGTTCTACATTTATATTGTAGGTAAACGGAGTCCCGGTGGACGCGATTCGTCAGGTCATTGTTCACAAAAATGCAGCCCAGCTGTTGTCAATTATGAAGAAGTTGGTGGCTATTTCGCTTGTACGTTGCTCTTTTGTTTTATAATAGTCTGCGTCCGTCAAGTGAAGATCGTTTTTAACGGGTGTCAGCAGTTAAGTGTGGGCGAAAATCTAATCGACGATTTCCCCCTGAGAACATCGATCGGATTAGCTGTACGTTAGCGGTTTGTGATCAGTATGTGCAGTAACTTGGCGACCTTCCGAAAGGTGTCCCAATTGTTCTGTATGAAGAGAGGTAATGACCTGCCAAAGGTAGTTCAGGATGTTTGATCAGGGTGCAGACATTGTGTGACTAACAATAACCGGTGACTTGTACTTTTCTAAGCAGAACGGGACGATGGAAAGAATCACAACCATACTGATAGGAAAGTCGATGAAGGCTATACTAGAAAACAATCCACGGAAAGCAGGTTGAGCCTTTTTCATGCAATCCGTGTGTCTCAGTTCTGACTATTTCTCGTTATCATATTTCTACAGAAAATGTGTGAAGTTCAACAAATGTGTTTCACCGAACCCTACGAACGCTTAGATACATGTTTGTTACCGATTAGTTAAAGTACTATCGTTACACTCATGTCGACAAATATCATCTTAGAAGGCAACTAAATTCTGGCGGGTGACGAAAGTTTTTAGTAGTGCTTAAAAATGGATGAACCTCCAAGGCCTAGAAAAGCACTGTCATTAAACCCTA
The DNA here is from genome assembly GCA_008508345.1 of Paragonimus westermani. Lineage (NCBI taxonomy): Eukaryota > Metazoa > Platyhelminthes > Trematoda > Plagiorchiida > Troglotrematidae > Paragonimus > Paragonimus westermani. The sequence continues at coordinate 285,234 of QNGE01000012.1, read as the reverse complement.
TAAGGGTGATCCACAATCCAGTATTTTTTTCTGGAGTTACGTGAAAAATCTTCGTTGGTCCCCTATTGACTTGGTCTTTGGTGGACATCAAACTTTAATAGCAACAGGGCTAGTGTTGGTCAAGGGAAATGAATCATCCTTACGTGTTATCGTGTGTAACTACATGTTGAAAGAACCAGAAACACAAAAAACAACTAGATTAAACTAAGACTTCCGCCTTTCTTGACTATTTTAGTTGGGGTCAAGAACAGGAACAGCCAAGGTCTACCAGATTACAACTAAAAACTGGGAAAAAATTACAGTGTCCATGAGTGTGTAATTGCACAGCAATGATAGTGAGTATGCAATGACAAGAACATCATCGGAATCGATGAAGGCTGTTTTGTGTGCTAGCGTCACTTAGTTTCATGCATGCAAGATAACTTGTTTTTTAGATGATACCAAGTGTTTGAGTTGCAACTGTGTGCCTCATCAGTTGCAGATTGATACGTGTAGCACCATAACCTGAACTATGTAACCGTCAAGCAGCTGCACGTTTCTCAAGGCACTAGACTGAAAGCGGTGGTGTGATTGTAGTTTATCTATAAGAAATGCAAATTCGATCGAGGTAAGTTGGCAAACTAGAGTTCATTTCGACACAGCAATTGAATATGAGGGTGTTGATCACCCCCTCTGTCATGAGTGACATAAACGAAGAGTTTGTACACGTTTTGTCTGCCTGTACCGTCTGCGCAACCGTTGCTAAAAGGGTCACTGGTAGCACAGATCGTGCGGTAAATACACGGCGAGGTAAAAGTGTAAGGACTTCGGTTTAGTGACTTAAATTCAGGTCAAATGGAGAAGTGGTTGTTGTGGACGTTTAAAGTTTGTTAACCATGTAAAAAATTTGTATCAACCTCATCCATGCGATGGTCTTTCCTGAAACGAAATAATCATCTTCACTTGGTGGCATGAACATTTACTCCACTTTGTCGGGACAATTGCTACTAAACGATTAAGACCACCGTATCGTGCACAAAAGGAACTTTCCAATGAAAGTGCACTCCCTTGGTAGTGCTCATGGATTTTTTCTTACCCGAACGGGACGCTCTTTGTAAGTGGTGACTTCACACAGGGTTTATAGTTTCCATTTCTGCAGCACACACTTGGTAAGATGCCACGAAGTCCGCTTGAACAAATATCGCGCAATATATCACTACTGGCTTATCTTCTCAGAGTAGAATGGGTTAATAAACTCTGCGCTGTTCATATTTGATTAGAACGTTCGCATACAAACAGTATGTGATCGACCTGTTTTAAAAGAAGTGCTAAACTGGATTTTTACTCTTGTAAGAACCTGTATTTTTGCCACGACCGAGATGTGAACCCTGGTCGACGTTTTCATTAGGTAATCATGTTGGACACTAAACCGTCGACCATCCATTAGGTGAGCCTGAACTACTGTATAAAACCGTTCGGCAGGTTACCTTGTTGTTTCAAGGGGAGACACGGTGACTTCCTTTTGTCACCCCCATAATCAGATCTTCCAAGCCAAGTTAGGATCTACGCATTTTGAATCATGAGGACGCGAACAGGAGTTCAAATCTTCGTCCCAAGAGAGACATACAGTACTCATGAAAAGTGAAGGTTTCAAGTGGTTGTTTTCGGTTATTCTCAACGACCATGTAAAATTACAGGGATTCAGTGGACTTATGTATAAAACTGGAATGTGGTTATACACAGTGGTAACAGTCGTGGGAACTGTGGATGGCTGTATTACTGAGTGACTGCCTAACTGAGTTGTGATAGGTTCGTTTGTGTTTGTGACGACACTATTGAACAGTGAGAAGAGATCAGGTGGAATGTGGATCCACTTTTCAAAATGGATTTGCTGATCTGTTATCATTTGTCAGTTTAGGCAGACCAAACCTCCAAGTACACATGAATAGGGGCTCTACTTGTATGCACTAGTATTTTAGGAGCAAATTAATCTATTTCCTGGCTCCTTGGCTCTCATATCTATGTTCACAGTTTACCCACGCTTACTGAAGACAACTTACCACACGACTGAACGAATGAATAAATCATCCTTATCAGGAAGATTACGCGCAACCAGTTGTCAGCTCAACAGGGTATTAATACAGTGACGGCTGGAGCTGAAAATCATATTAGTTCTCTCTGCGTTCAATCCACTGACATTCCACTGTGTTAACGTCAGTTTTCGCATGGGTTCATCGGAGAGGGACATCTGGACAGAGGCTCGAATATGTAAGATCTCAATCTATGGACGTTGTTTTGAGGAAGCAGCTCGATAAATTCGTTCAACATTCTTCTCCAACGCAACCTGTATAAACCGTTCATTAGGTGGACACTGCGTATCTGACCGATGAGGTGTCTACAAACCCCTCACATCAGACTGACTGTCCCTCTCCCCAACCACAACTGACAGTACCAGACTATCGACGAAGAGAGTTGGTTAACAACCCAGAGCTCCTTGGTTTGGTTCCACCAAACGAAAACTGAGTTAGTCACGAGTTGTAGATCAAGTGAATGAGCATCGAGGGGGCTGTAACACCTGTTCTTCTAGTTGAGCAGCTATGTTAGACCTTTCTTTTAACACTGGAAAGTTTCGGAAATGGTAGCGGCAATGATATACAACGTAACTCTGTAAGCCCATCCAGAATCGATGTCAGCAGACCCACCTTGTTGTTCGAACTTGCTCTGCAGTTCTTATAGCTTGTAGTCAGTTATATTCTGGGGTTATATTGTTTGTTTGTACAAGTGTGAATAGAAGCTTGCGAATAGGGGGTTGTTTCTGAAGTTACTGACACACCAATAAAGCACGTCGCACTCACGTGCAACCTTGCTACATGTGGGAACCAATTATTCAACAAAAATTTCTAGCTGTACAATCCGAAAACCCTTGCATTCTTAGTCAGAAGTCTGTGTTAGGGGAGTGTGCACCAAATTAATCTTCTAGTACTTCGCCCTGACTATTCCAACTTAACCGGTATGTTTAAACTATGCACAACTGATCTGGTTGTAAAACAGCCCTGAAAGTACCGAATTATCAGACTTCACAGCTATATCATTCCACAGCCTACTCTTAACATGTTGATGGAGAGTCCATCCATACACTAGATTTTAGTGGCTTAATTAACTCTTTTGTTTAGTCGCTACCTGTAGGCCTTTCTTTGTATGGCTGCCAGCTGGTGATGGTGCTGTTATTCACACCTTTCCTTACATTCAGCCATTCCTCTCAAAATGTTTTATATCCACACACAGTTGGCGGCATCCGAAGAACGGCATCCAAAGAACGCCTGCGCTTAACCATCACTGCAATTGGCTTGCGCTGAACCACCTGCAGTTCAACCCACACACTACATATCCAGTGTAAACCCGAAGGAATAAGACCGGGAGGTGTACCAATGGGGCCTTTGTGTCCAGCCGGCCAATGCTGGTTAGCCAGTTGATTGGCTAATAAGGAAACTAAACAGAGAGAAACTGCAATGAGGAGATCTAATCCGAAAAGAAAGAGTTGTGAAGTGTAATACAGGAAGTATTAAAGTATAGGAGTGCAGGTTAGCAAATCCCAGAGAAGATAAGGATAAAAAGCAAAATTCTCATTGAACTACGAAAAGCCAGACAGAGAGAGAGAGAACCAAAATATACCCGAAAGCGCATTCTGTGGGCTTACTTTATAACCCCACGACCGAAGAACCTTCAGTTTGTCTGTTAGGACTCACATTACACTAGCCGGAGCCCATATAGAGCTCCCCTATCAGTGGGCCAAAACCATACTTGGTGTCGTTCACATTGTCGAGCTGAATGACGCAAACGAACAACACATCTGCCACTCTGCACTCCTTACAGTCAGCTACTGGCCTTCCAGTTTGGACAAATATGAGCTAGATTTAGAGAGTTACTGGGATGTACGGTTTTCCGGAAGTTACATCTCACAGCCGTTGAACGCAGTTGGGAAGACAGGGCGAGAATTCATCGGATAGTTTGAAAAACAGATTTCACAGGGAAGCTTGGAAGTGGACATCAGAATGACCACGAAAACGAAGTCCTTTTCCACTGGAGTCAATGATGAACAATCTTTGGCCAAATGATATGCAAGTAAAGCAAGTCTCCAGCCTTTTTGAGTAAACCATACAATTTTCTACGAAGATATTTTGTGGCGCATAGCACCGAATAAACTATCCGAAACTGAAAACAAATCTGAATCACAGTGTTAAACAGATTAGGAAAGCTTAATAAACAGTCCCAAGCGCTTTATTGTCAAATGATTTCCAACAGCTTGATTGCAAGATATTGCTGAACAGGTTAAACAGAACTAGAATGGTAGACGTTGATATCCCTGTCAAATTTGTCATTATTGAACAGTTAATAATTTCATAAACAAACCGACCTAGGCATAGCTACATGAAGAGCAAGGCCAGGTCCGTATGGTCAGTTAGCTATTTTCGAAACCGTCACTTGGATTCAGTAAAGGACCAAAAATCATGAATGGGGAAACCATAATAGACGCGGAGAGTATTCAGCGGTGTACTTTTGAATCAGATTCTGCAGTCTGAACAACGGTTGATACCTAGACCGAGATGGCGTTTAAACGGCAGGTATATATGGTCCAGCAGGCAGAGAATAGCCGATGCTACTACTCGTAGAGAGGTAATGCCAGATCGAAATATGAAGCGGTATGCATAATACGAACGCATGCTGGGAACCCTGAGTTTTTGACCAAGAAGTCAACAATCCGTTACGCATCTTGAACACAGTACTTTGGGTTATAAGATGTTACAGGCAAGCACAGCTAGTAGCTTTTATCAAAGAATACTATCTCACAGTAATGTTAAACGTTAGATGTAGTACGGTACCTTAGAATCCCGGTTGTAGATGTTGGCCACTAGGATGAGCCACTAACTTTTAAAAGACGCCGTGCCTCATTTTGAGAAGAGAATTTGCCTCATCCTGGCGACTTCGCTCATATGATCAAAGCATTCGCGAGATATTTGTGAACAACAACAGGACTAACATAGCTTCAATAAAGTCTTTGCGGCTGATTGAAACAGCGATCCCGTCACGTGTTAGAAAACAAGACATGACAGATTGGTGAGATGTGTCATGGAAACCAAGGTCCGTTTTATCCGAAAAAACGGGTCTCTTTGTCTGTCTGAGACTTCTGACTGTTGGCCCAACGTGGGTTTGCTTATGGCATTTGTTGTTCAACCTTGAGCCGTGCTGATTTCCTCTCCACATATTTGCACTCAGGCCCTTTGGGATAACTGTACCCACTGACGAATGCAGCCAGACGACTTTCATTGTTTGAGATCGGAAAAGAGTACCAGTTTTGTCGTGTGGTATGTGTGCGGTATGTATTGTTAGAGAGGGTGGCGGTGAATTGTATAACTGTTGATGGATATCACGCTAGTTTAGCAACAAATTTGTGCAGCTTGACGGTGGGAGTGAATGACGTGGTGCCGTTTTCAATGGTTGGTTGGACTAAACCTAGTTGCAACATTGGATCAGTAGACCGGCTGAAGCTTAACCGGTTAGTAGGTTTGAACACCCCATAATGGATGGTTACATCCAAGCATGTGAACCTTAAGTTGGTTGATTTCGACTAAATCTTGTCTTTCATATAGATCCAGGTAATAACGGGTGTGGCCCCGTGTGAAGTTAGAAAACTGAAGAGACTCGGTTAGTAGAACATATAGGCAGATTAAGTCAAATGATCGACAAAATTACTGAGATCTAATAACGGTTTATCGATCATAGCTCGGAAGATGTATTTTGTGAAAACCGACTTATGGGGCAATGAAGACACCCTTGCTATCAGTTGCAGTATCTACCTACTACTATCCCTACGCTAGTCAGATTATGTGTTTCTTGAACATGTCTGAGGCTGGGTAAGCCACACTTATTAACGCTTGCCTGTCGGAACACTGTGAACGGAAGTGAATGTGAAGATGAGACAACTGTAATAGTTAACAGACGGAAAGGTTACTGTGGGTGGCAAATTTGGGTCAATATTAGTGTTATTTACGACTAAGACAAGGAACTTCATTCCGGGGCAAACTGTCTACTATTTTCTCATTCATGTTGGCATGGTTTGGGTCGCACCTCAAGTTGGTATGCTTTATTATGGGTAGTAAAATAGTCCGGTTCAGCCGAGAAAATCTGATTGTAAAATAGGCAGCCTGTACATAGGATTTATCGTTGACCCCAGGTGTTCATGTGGGCAGGTGCGCACATCTACCTGCGTGCCTCGACTACACCTATCCATACGCGGAAGTGTGTTCCAAATGGAACTAGCCCTAATTCCAATCTGTGTATGAAGGCCACCTACAAGTATAGGTCATCTGATAATGAGAATTGCAGATACCGAATGTGAATTCCATTCTCCATTGGAATCACCGGTTTACTAAAAGTAGCTAGGTGTGGATAAGAGAGGGCGGGAGAACAGGTTTGATGCTTATGCCCGCACAACTACACACGTAGTGGTGATATCAAGCTGGTACGGACAAGTGCTGATTACATTAATAAATATGGAGTAAAGCACAGTAACTATCTTGGCAAGAGCAAATCGCAAACTACTATACGAAGTGATTGTCTATGCACAGAGGTGGTGCTAATCAATGCTTGTCTTCCACACCTGGTCATTAGAGAAAATGTAACCGGTTTTACATGTGTCAACATTCTCATTGACTGGATTAGGCCTATTGCGGAAATGGTGTAGGCAGTAGGCTAGCAATTCATTTACGCCCCTCAACAAAGTCACAGAACCAGTTTATTTTCAAGGCCAGCTGCGCCCAATATATGCATGAAGTACGCACTTTTTGAAGACGTTTGCTGACCAAAGTCAAATTAAGATCAACCTGGTTTCCAAACTAAGAATAAGTCATTGATGGAACGGCAAAAATTATCACAACAAGAGTACACGGTCATTAATCAGTTGTAAGATATCCACACCAAATTTAGTACGAAGGAAGTTGAATAGTTTGGACGTCGTGTTTAACATGTTATTGATAAACAGATGGGGAATAACACAACGTTTCGAGCAAGTTGTAATACTCTACGTTTCAACCACCTCGGGTGGCCTTCCTCAGGACTTGCTCGAAACGTTGTGTTATTCCCAATCTGTTTATCAGTACACGGTCATTCTAACTTGCTGTGATGCCGTTAGTACGATGCGCAAGTTATGTCGATTAAGTGGATATCAGATACAGTATATAATGGATGTGTCAACCCTCAGTCAGTATTATATAATTGCCTGTCCGCTTTACCGAATGACTGAACGTGAACTCCTCAAGTGACCAAGCCCCATGTGGTTGACCCTTCATTTGTCTTAGATCTGTCCACAACATACTGAGAGATGTGAATAAACAGATTGAGAGTAACACAACGTTACGAGCAAGTTGTAATACTCCACGTTCCAACCACCTCGGGTAGCCTTACTCATTAACAATGTCAATGTGATTTCGATTACAGCACTCCCGAGTAAGGCCACCCGAGGTGGTCGAAACGTAGAGTATTACAACTTGCTCGTAACGTTGTGCTATTCCCAATCTGTTTATCAATAACATGTTAACCACGACGCCCAAACTGTTCAACTTCTTTCGTACTAAATTTGGTGCGGATATCTTACATACTGAATTGGTCCACATCGAGAAATGAAGATTTCAACGTTCTGACAAATGTGGTTAGACAGTCTAAATACTGCAGCCAATTAGAGATGTTATACGCGCTGTTTCAGGAGGCCGAACGACATCCCTCAAATGCGACAATGGCGACACTAAGCGAGGTCATCAAAATGAGACAACTGGTGAATATTAGGAGTTGTTCTAAGTCAGCAACAAATGCATCGGAATTCCCCTCAAAATTTGAAGGCACCTGTCCTAGAATTGCCTTGGAAGCATGTTAAATAGTTGCAGACTGGGAAAATGAATGACATTATATATATGTTGAACCACTTGTACCTAGAAGCCACCACCGAAAGTTTGCAGACATCGACCATGAAACAGCGGTTGTTCAGTAAGTGTACCTCAGCCGGATTGTACGGCGGACATTTTCGGTCATTAGAAATGAGCAAACTGACCACATCAGACTGTATGCAAGACTTCGACTAACGTGCTGATAAGCTGTGGATACCTTTGTTTTCTATTCGCCTCTTCAGCTAGGCGGTTCTTTATTGATTTCTAACAAGACAACGCCTCGATGCGTTTGCAGTCTAACACAAACGCAGTTCTTCCAATAATAGAGATTTTGGAGTGATCAGCCTACAATCTTGACCCGAACTCAGAGGACATCTGTGGAGGTTTATCAGCTAGCCATCTATATGCGTATGTCAGGTTGCATGTGTCGACGACCCAAATGATGGTTGATGTGACGCCGGCCTGGATAAACTTAAGTTGTAAAGCACTACAACTTTCTGTCAGAAGTACCCACATCGAGTTATTGAACTGCTGAGGCGACACGACTAGCCAGGTAATACCAATCTTCTTTATAAGTCTAGAACTGCGTACGGCCTTATAGTTTTGTTGCGCCTGTTTCCAGTTTTCTGGCAAATTCGTTTCAAAAAGACTTTTCAAACAAAATCTACCTCACCAGTTTGTGATATGATTCATTCGTTTATTGCAAAAATAAATTACTATCCACCTGATAATATGGAAAATATTGCTAAGAGACGGACTGATAACATTATTTTGTTTATGGATGTAGAAAACCTACAAGTTGCCATGAGAATTCAAAACTGGCCGGTTGGTTGTGTTCTAATTCGGAGATTATTTCGACTCGTTTGGCTTGAAAGAGTTAGGGTGTGCTGAAAAGTGTCGTTAAAGAGGAGATCGTGGTTAATACCCTCAATTTCTGATTTTGTTCATGCAGTTCCCATTCATTATAGATTCAGTGAATCACTCTTACACTGAGAGAAGGCAGGGATCAATGTATGAAGCTTCGCATGCAAATTTTCACGGTGCAAGTCAGACCATAAATGAATGGATCATCATCCGTAACTCACCTTGCCTTTGTCAAGGGCAAACGGATTTGTCAATGCCAATATGTTTAGAAAACTTAAAGTGGATGTAATGTAAGCTGCACAAGTTTTTACTTGAGATTTTAGAGGCACGAGAAAACAGTGAGCGTATGTGTTAGCTTACAATCAGAAATGTTCACGTACTCTTAAAAGTCTGTGAATGGAGAAGCATAGTGAGGTGAAGTAAGTCATAATCTTTTGCAACCGAAATTCTTCTCAGTTCTTCGCAAAAAAATGAAACAGTTGGTCACTGATCCACAGGTCATGTATTCTGCGTTGTACACTTGACCGCATCCAAACATAGACTATCAGGTCGTCATTCAGCCTTAAATTAATCCTTTATATATCTGTTAGTTAATATATGCTTGAGATCGACTGAGTGTTCATAATTTCAGAACGACTTTTGAACGACCGGTAAATTAGTCTACTGGTGACGTTTCACCTCTGACAAATGCTTCTTCAGACCAGATGAACCAGTTACAAATTCGAAGGCATGCTCACCTCTAGCAATGTAGACAAAAATCGTACGCACTCAATTTTCCCTTAGCCCGGCATTTATGTAGTTACCATATTTCTTGCAAGCTAGTCGTTACTAACCGTACACTCACAATGAATGTCAAGCTTGACCACCACTGTACACCACAACCATCAACCTAAGCTAGTAAGTCCACTTTTTTGGCGTTAACATTCATTCTAAACGAAGGCTTGATGGAGAACAATCCAGTTTCTGTGTGTGAACATCGAAGCCGCAGGTGGCCAGAGCGCCTTCTCAGACATTAACATGCTTATAATATGACCTGACAATGATGACTGGCCGTCAGACAAAATAAAATGCAACCTAATGACGGTAGGTTGTATTTGTTCAAAAGTGGAAAGCCTATTCTGGTAATTCTGTACAGTATGTCCGTTGGACGGGTGAAGCGATCATCTTCTTCATCCAGGCGCCTGTGCATACACATACGCACATGTGCGTGCATATATGCATACACACACCCGTGTCAATACTCCAGCTCTGCTTCACGGCTGATGTGGTCAAGTGCACAGTAAAGTCATAAAATTCCAACCACGAGGCAGGACAGCATATGGGTACACAACCGAGGAATGGATATCTGATAGACTAGACACCTCAAGTGGTTCAATCCAGATGAGGTAGTTTACGGTCGGGGGTGGGTCACACAGCAGAATAGTCCCGAGCCAATGCATTTACTTGGTTTGAGGCGGCGGGGTGGGTAACGTTGCTGAAATGGTTTACGGGGTTACGGCAAATAAAAGCGGTTGTCTGGTGAACGGCAAAACTGTATCGTAGGCAGACACGTATGCCATTTAAACCTAGTTGATGCGACCGATAACGTGCTTGTGCTCTCTTTCTGAGCCATACACACACACACACAGTCACATGATGCTCTAGATAGTAGTGATGGTTGATACCATGGCGACGACAACAGCTTACCGAAAAGTAAGCGGACTGTATGATCCGGATTTACGAGCGGGCTTCGTAGCTGCATTCTTGCTTAAGCACACATCACTAACAGACTGATCAATCGGAAGCGGAATTGATAATTGGTTGTCATACAACAAACGGTCAGAAAATGCCGTTAGACCATTTTAACAACTACCTAGACAAAACGATCGAGCAGTGTTCAGAACTGTTTGTTGTGTTGTTCTGCTGTCTGATAACACTGTAACCATAAGCGAGTCAACTTCGGAGTCAGTAGTACTGTCAAATTCGTTCCAAAAGCTAAGAAAGGTTTAGTTTTTGTTGGTAATTCTGCTCAACCATACATGTAGGTATGCATCAGGTATGATCAGGTAAGTCAAACGTTTGAAGCTTGTAATAAACTAAGCAGTATCAGTTATAATTCAATAGTTAACCTGATTACATACCCTTGGATATTTTGAAAGAAAATATGCTACCCTGTACAACTCGCAGAGTTCTACGTCCCACACTCTGTCACAGGAACGGAGATATTTGTACTTATCTATGGGTATCTCTCGTAGAAGGGAACATGTAAAGACGTAAAGAACAGTGTTTGCCAATCCAAAATTGGGGCGATCATCTTGCAAAAAGTGAAACCCATTGTTCATCACTTAGAGACTGTGATTAAATTGCGTAGACCTGGTGACTTCTTTGGTCAGCTAAGGAGATGTAAGCAAAAGACACAGGCAGGAAAATGGTTAAAAAACACTTTGGTGATAACCGAAAGTGAAATTGTATGCAAACAAAGTGTTCAAATCTATTCTATCATCCCACGTTCATGTTAACATATTACTAGTGTCTTTAACGAACAAGCCTATCAGTGCTGTAGATGGTTTTCACGTTTATTCATTGCTAAGAAGTTAGATGCAATCATCCATTGCACTAAGGACGCCCCAATGGGCCAAGAATTAGCTCAACAAAGCACAGAAATGTCCAATGAATAAGTGGGATAAGAGCATCTCAAATGCAGATACATTGTGCTTGCTGAGTAAGATAGGGTCATACACACCGAACAGATTTATCGAACTATTGTCCAGACATGCAAATTCAGGAAGATCTAACCGCCTACTCAATAAAACTGGCTCTAAAAAGCAATCAACACCTGAAAACCGTAATAAAAATCAAGGTCAGATGTCAGTACTTTATAGTACACCAGCTGTACGCACTAAACATTATAACGTGTCACCGGAATGTAGATCAAATTAGTGACACTCCTCACAATGTTCATCTTTCTTGGCCGATTAGTCTTCCTGTTCTCCAGATATGGTTGTTGTAGTGAAGAGCATTGTGCAAACTGCAAACTTGAATTTTCGCAGCAAGTAGTGCTAACGTTTGTTTTGGCTTCATCCAACTTTGAAAGCAGAATGTACAAAAGTGATGTATTAAACAGTCGTTGGATATTCGGAGATCCAGAAGACCGCATCACAGGAAATGTTGCAACGTATGTTTTATAGTCACAAGAATTGTTGCCCTACACATTCTGTAGAAAGTTGTCTAGCTACTGAGTACCACCGTTGAAGGTGAGCCACCTTCATGACTACCTGTGGAAGCAACTCCTACAGTGAAACAATCGATTGTGTGATATGGGAAATATGATGATCTACGTGAATAAGTCTGCGTGGAATGTTAAAAGCTTCGGATATTGTTTTTTGTGGTGAGTCGAATCGTCTGTGAATATTTGTCTCCGCCTAAAACGTGTGCACGTTTGATGCCGAGAGGACTGGTGCCGGAAATGAAGCATTACTGGAAAAGTAACCTCCAGCTGACGAGATGAACTGGAGTCAATTTGACCGGAGACTGTGAGGTATGGATGTAAAATTATGATCCTAAAACAGTACGAACGATTACTCTCCCTGACCTAATAAAATAAAGACTCAGTCCGGTGCCACCAGGAGCAGGTGTACCGCCTTCTACGACACTTGAGATGAAGCTTTAAATGACTGTATTACACACAACGCGAAGTTTGCGGAAAAAATTTGCTTCTTCGCAATACTGCTGTAGTTTACGAGTTGAGTATCTAATGTATCTATTAGTGAATATGGATCCCAGTAATTTCCTCATCTGACTTAACTACCTGACCTATGCCCCTATTACATGGTCTACCATTTAAAATGACATTTAAAGGACAATTGTTGCGATCCAACAGAGTGTTAAACTCAAGTAGGGAAGGCTATCTGGACACACCTGATGAGTACTCGTAGTTAAAGTGTGCTGAAAGGTTATGTAAACAGTGTGGAAGGGTACTGCAGTTAATGAGAAGTGTGCTCAAAATTAATCTGGTGTTTCTTCAGCTGGTGCGTCACCATGTTTAAGAGTCTCAACACTTTACCATTGGCACAGTTTCAGTTAGACAGTGCGGTATTACCGGATGTATTGGTATAATTGGACAGTTTGAATGGACTCATTTCAGAACAGCGTTGGTGGGAACCAATTTTATACGCGAACTGATCGACTAACAAGGAAGTCAAACTTTAGATGAAGTTAAGGTTGTTGACCTGCTTAATGAGTTTCCAAGCTATTTAGGTATCTTGCCTGCGCACGACCATGTGTCCACCGCTGATATGGAAGTGTAGAGTTTACGACTCTTGGTACACTCCCCTGCTTGGCTAAGAGTGACCGCTCACCGTAAAAATGTCCTTGAGAAAAATTTATATCGTCATGTTGACTCTAATCAATAGGTCACAAGCATATCGGTTCAAACAAGATTGCAAATTGCTAACCTACGCCACTGACTTCAAGCAGAGATGTCTTCCTGCCGAACACAGCACCGTGAGACAATCCCCGGCTTTATTTTGTGACATGATTAGGCAACCTGCGATTATGGCACACTGAGGCTTTGGAGCACATACTACGGGACGGTTGTGATGCCTCCTCCATTGAAGTTCCTTGTCTCCGGTTAGCTCCACCATGCCCATCCTGCAACTACGAGGTCAGCCATCGATTGGGACAATTAAGGGGCAGTCAGTGGGATCAGGACATTAAGAGACAAATGGCGCCTCTTCGCGTCAAAGTCCAAGAAGTCAATACTTTTGTCTCGGTACAAGCCTTACACAGACTTAAACAATATAGGATGATACAGTCTTTTCAGTTGCATCGCTAGCTGTGAAATTTCAGGTAACAACGACAAGAAACCACATTCTTTAGCTGAATGTGTCTATGACTATAATAACCTAACCACAACAAATGGATCGAAGTGTGAACTAAAATTGATTAATCTCTTGTACAAAGGGTTGAAAATAGGTCATCAGTTTCAGATATCAACCCTCGCATTACCAATGTGAAGTTAAATGTGTTCACACTATTCTGCCACAGTACAGCGAGACACAGTCCACATATTCAAACAATTTCGCAGTTGAGTGAAAATGAACTAACCCAAATGACTCAAAACTGAAGCCTGAACGATGACCCCATCACACAAATTGCAAGTCACATCCGCCGGGTCTCCTCGAATGACTCAGTGTGAACAGCCCCTAATTATGAGACGGGCGCAATTCAACCACAAGACCTACAATTGCGTAACAATAACCCTTGCTTTACCCAAACTCACTATCGTCTTATCATCTTCCAGTCCCTGCCATGATATCCAAATTAGTCACCAGACTACTAGGGCTCACGCCACCATTTTGTCCGAATGAACCTTATCCAGTCATCCTCAAAAGCCTGTCCGCAACGTCTGACTGTTATCACAGACGATACAGCCCAGTTGGAACTAGCCTCGGATGTAACCGAAGAACACGTCATTATTCTATGCAACATGCGAGATACCTTTTACAGCAGGCAAATTCAGCTCATTTTGACTCGTTCAAAACTGCGCCAGTTTAGTCCAGTGAAATGGATTTTACGGTGCTATCTCCAGATTACTGTTCCCCTCTGTCAGACTACTAGTTTGTTCTGGTAAACCAACTTGTTTACTAGAGGTTTCGTCTGGTTGGATTTATATATATGAGGAAACAATTTTGTACCGATACTACTGAAAGCATTTATCCGTCAGTTTATATTCCCTATTTGAAAAAACAATCCAATGTAAAGCATGATTTTGAAAAACCAGAATGGGATTCGGAAGTTTCCTAAGGGCAAAGATCCCTCGATAATAAGCAGTACACCGATACGGGTTTCGTCAGCTTTTTCATACAGTTTGTAGCTGTATTCCATTTGGATAACTTCACCATCTAGGATGCCGACTATTGTATAGTCAATTAGCATTAGTTGTGATGTGGGAGGTGAACGCATTTTGTCGGAAGATGTTTTCTGGTGAACGTACAGTAATACTAGACATACTTTTACATATTTGGATAGAAACAGGAGTTTGAATGTGTGTACCAAAATGCCATTCGAATGTGCCTGCAATGAGAACAGTTAATTACTCTGTAAAGATGAGTGGCTGGGGTACACACGGTAATGAAGCTGTCAATTCGTAAGGCATTAGGTTGGCCTCAGTGTTGTCGTTACTTTGTGGACTATGCTCACGTCACTCGGATAGTAAGTTACTGAATATTTCGGTAAACAGTTGTAAATTAGCTAACATTTTATTGGCTGGATAGTGATCAAAGCGAACGGGTACACACATGTCTGAGTAAAAGAAAGGCGTAGAATTATGTATTAAGTAAACCAGCTGCTGAAAATGTGCCTATGGCTACCCATCGGTCACCAACTAACTTTATAAGGTTGCCCATTAAAAGTTACCGTTCGATCGAGCGGAATCCACATGAGTAAACATGCCTCTTGCGTGCGGTAACTAAAATAGATTAACTTACCACCAACGTGATCTACAGTGTGTTCTCTCCTTTTGCAAAAACAGGTTCACACTGTTAGAAGGTAGCCAGGATCAGTAGAGCTCATCCAAAGGCCCAACAAATGTACAATCGCTTTTATAGATAAATATTTCTGACATTCTGGCCACACCAGAACAAATGCTGTGAATTCGTAAGCCAGTAACACAGTCCCTATGTAAGTTTCGTGATTGTCCTTGACCTGGTAGAAAACATTACAGAAATACGACGAAATGAAAGGGAAATGTCACCAACACACAGGTATCACCTAGTGTTTGTACAACGTCTTTAAAAATATGCGCAGGTTACTTTTCACGCATTTGAACGTCTATTATTTACCATTTTCTGCAGAACGACTGCACTGAGTTTAAACACAACTAATAGGACTCCTAATAATATTTTATAAGAGTAATCTGTTCTGTCAATTATCCACACACTGTTGCGTGTTACAATATGTGACCGTCGTTGACAGTAAATTCACAGAATGAGATGCACTGATTGGTTGAAAGAAAAAAATCTTTCAATTTGACGTTATATCAACCGCATGCATCAGTCACTGATAAAGTACAGTGGAGGTAACGCAGATCCACACTGACTGCATTAAAAACGAGGCGAGGATGAGTGCCATACAGCTCAACCACTGTTTTGATTTACTAGCTCGCTGACCTGATGTTTTGGTAACTGCGGGTATTTTTGGGTAATCAAAACTGCAAGTTAAATTATGGTTAACCAGAAATGAACGCGGCTGAAATCCCTTTCTTGAATCGAAAAACAGTCGACTAATCTGACCTCATCTCTTACGAACGCAGAAGCTTCATGTACAGTAACTTAGTGACCAATTGCCGGCTCCGGATAAGTTCGCTGCTCCAAACTTGATCAGCTATGTAGCAGCCAAATAAAACGGGAACATGTATGACTGTGTTCAAGAAATATATACGAATTTTGCATTAAAGCAAGCGGACCAGACCAATAAAAGTACATGCGTCCATTCACTTCTGCTCCACCAAGATTACTGGTAATCGAATTTCGAAAGTTTCGTTCACTTGTGTTTACAGAATGCAACAGTTGGTGAAGAACTGCGTTGCGGAATGCTTGTCTTGTTCACATGACTGCCCGAACGAAGACGGAACAGGGCATTTCAGCGGAGCACAAAAGGTCATCCCGGCTTCTACAACACATTCGAATATGTCGTACATTAACATTCGTTTTCAACAATATTTGTCTGTGCGAACGTTTTCGAAATAAAAACATGTCGAGGTGACTAAGAGAAATAAACCAACCTGTAATTAACACGAAGCACGGTTTCCATGGTTAACCAATCAAGCTAAGTTCAACCTACCTCAAAACCTTTGAAGACTGAGAGATATGTTCGTTCTTACATTGAACCAAAGACGATTGGTCATGATTGTGTTGTGATGGTAAACACGAATCTCTTCACCTATCCGTTTGTTCGATTAATCGTACTCTAATACGCCAGATTGTGACCAAAATTGATAACACCAATAACACTCTGATACACGGTGCCGATCAGCCGCCTACTATACACAAGAGCGAATGTGTTTCTATGAGGCAAACACTAAAAGCTGGAGTGAACACGCGTTTTTGTGTACTTAGTCGTGGACGAAATGACATATTGACACAGATGACGATACCGACAATATTAACGATGGTAATGAGGATAACGACGATGAAAATCTAGATCACGGCAATGTTGATTCCGATGCAGATTTTGGCATGAACAGTAATACCCCTATAATAAATTAGATCACTTCGTACTAGGTATTGTGTGGTCGTTTTAGCTACTATGGTTATTAACAAAGCTATCTGTTTGCGAATACAGACTGCCGTGGATGAATATTACGTGGTAAGAGAAACCCGTCCCCAACTATCATGTAAATTATTTGGCTTACGATCCTTTTCAAACCAGTTTTAAACAAGTCTTCTGATCCGTGTTGATGCTGTTTTAAATGGGTTTAATTTTCTTCGAAACGGATTAAAAACATGTTTTGCCGACTTTCTAGTGTACCTCCTTATTTTCCTGGAAACCTTCAAACGACTACGCTTCTTATTAATGCATACTGTTATGAAATCACATACATATATATATATACATATAATTACAGGTTTTATTCGGACCCCACGGAATTGGTTAGCTTTTGAGGTCAAATTGTTCCCGCTTTTCAACTAGTTATTTCCGTATATCCGGCCTCTACAATTACTTTGCTCGATGATTGGGTTTAAGGACTCGGGGGTTGGGGAAAACGAAATTACCCATGGGGTTTTGTCTTCCATTATGATAAAACTCAGCATAGTTTCCCTTTGAATCCGGTGGTTTAACTTGACTAAGCGACCGAATACAATAATTGTGGTTAGCGTGGTGAACAATTTCGAGTTCAATTAAGTTCACAAATATTCGTTCCATAGCCTACGCGTGATCGGGAATCTGAGCAATACAGCGTCATCAATACTCGATTGATTCTTTCCTAATAATATGGAATACTTGTCCACTGCATTTTATCAGTTAACCAAGACGGTAAGAAGTTCCGAGATTTCAACGATCCGTACAGTCCTGGTGGCCGCATAAACAAAACACTCAATTAGACGTGTGTATAAAACTTCAAAGCCATAAGGACTTTTACTAATTAGGTCATCCGTACGTTTATGTGCGAACTGTTGAAAAACGATCAAAATTATTAAAGCGTAAGTTGTCTCACACAACAACATTTTGTTCGCTTCTCATCAGTCATCCAGAAAACAATTATGATACAGTCCATTTATAGTTGGTAGATATGATCACTAAAGGCAAAACGAGGGCTTTCGGTAATGGCCATTCACTGGCGTTCCGTACGCAGTGGTGTGACGCTGTCATCACCATCATTGTTTGTGTTTACGTGGAAATCCAAAGAAATACAGGTCAACGTTCAACTAGTGGAAGTTCGCGGACCTAATGACACAGACAGGGAGGATCATATTGACACTAGGCAATCTAAGCTTGCAGAGTAATGTAAGGTTGAGGCACACTAAACAATAAATGGAATAAAAGACCATACAACAAAATAGAGTGGAATTGACTGTACGATCTTCCACGAAGACGTTGAGCAACGAGGTACACTGACCGTGGTACGCTGGAGGCCCTACTTGGTAGAGGCTGCTGTCTGCCACTTCGCTGGTGGTCACTTGGACCAACTGTTTGCAAAAACCTTTCTCAACCCTTTCTAAGGCCATGATGGGTGCCCGCTCACGTGCTGACCATCCATAAAACGGTCGATCGATTTCGGTCTATGAGCAAAATAAAGCGCAATAGCTAAAGCATATAACTCACATACCTTCCTGCAACCCTGGCGACAACCACCCCGTGGTCTAATGGATGAGCGTATGGACTGCAATCTGCCGGTTGTTCACGGGCCGTAAGGTTGATGCTGTTATCTACGTGGTACAGGCGATACGCGGTTGGGTCTAATTAGTTGGTGGTTACTGAGACGAACCGTCTGCGAAGACCATTTATTTCTGCACAAAAAGCATAGTGACTGTTCGGTGGACTGTCACTACCTCCACTAATTTCTAAATATGTTGTAAGGTTGGACGGTGCCCTAATCGAAAAGCCTCAGCTGCGGTGGCTTCAGATTGTTGTTGATGTCTAGTGATAGTCTACGCAAAGCTAGTCAGCAATTGAGGGATATGCCTAATGATGCATGTTCTCAGGTGTCTTGAGGTGCGGCTGAAATGTCTACCTCCGCAGGTAAAGGTGAAAACACAGATCACGTTGGGATTGACCGCCAAGGTTATTGCTCCCTTTTGGGTGATGATGGCATTGGTATCATGTTTTCAGCCAGTAAGATTTTTACGGTCTAACGCACTCACTGGGCAGCTGACGAGTCTGTCGGATAAGCTCGGAAATATCAGCTCCTGGGAAAAACAAATGGAAATTAACTCTGTTGAGCAAGACTGTTATGATAAGGCATTTGGAATCCACTGATTTAACCTGTTTACCAATTAACCGGATGACTCAATGGGTCTATCCAATTGACATTTAACGTGGCAACTCAGCGACACTCATTGGACTGCCTATGAAAATGCGGCTTAATGAAGGTCGTACGAAATTAACACTAACCGTCAAGGAGACATTGTAAAAGAGTTTATTGTGGTTGTAAATCACTCTCAGTATGCAGACGGGTGTGGAATCAGTAGAAAGTAGATGCACGCTTCATTTGGAAAGGTTGAGAAAATCCAAGATACTCAAAAGCTAGAAGGCCATAGTACCTTCCAAAAAAGTCTTCAAAACGTTACTGTTAAAAAATGCTTTTATTGGTTTGGGTATTCTTGGTTTGCGAATAGCTCTATCTCCGGTAAACTTTGTTAAAGGATAAGGTGCTGGGAATAACTGACTTCAAGATACTAGACGCATAGCTGCATCAATCTAAAATTTATGAGGAAGAACAGTCTAGTGAGGACACTGAATTCTACACTATGTGTAACAGAAATGATGTCACGCGTAGGAGTTTGTCGGCGTGAACACTCCCATGGGTCTCTACAATGAACAAAGGCGAACGGATACATTGGGACACGTACGCGACTACCACAAGAAACCAGCAAAGTTTGACTGTACTATTGATTTGGTCACACAGACTTCGTCTAGAAAGTACCTAAAACATTATTACCAGACGAAAACAGTCAGGCTACATACATACTTGCATACAGTAGACAGGATAATATTACATTCCAATCAGACAGGGCAATCATCCACTCCAGACAGAGGTCGATAGTCAGACGGATCCGAACACGATCCTCTCTGGATGAGGTGAGTCATGGCCCTGGGTCGTTCGTGGCAAGGTCATACGTGACGGTGTGTAGTGTGCAGCCAAATCACAGCGTATGGTTCAGCGGAACCGCGTAATGCTCTCTGGTCTGTGTGACTCCGCATGCCTGGAGTGGTGTCTTGTCAGCCAACTATATGAAACTATTCCATACGGCAGGTTTTTGTACTTTTCCAACAGCGTGGAAAGTGGCTTGGTGACTGACTCAGTTCAGAAGTTAACCATTGCATCTAACCAAGGGTTTCACTGCGAGTGACAAGAATTTTGTAACCCTCAAAAATGGGGATACATTCTGTTTAAGAAAACTAGCCAGCAAAATTAGACACACAAGTGCGTACCTTCTCCTTATCCCAAACATCTGACAAATTGTTTGATGGATGCAAGGCCACTCCAATAATTGGAATGCCTAACTAATGTTTCTCCGACATTCAGGCGGAGTAAGCCTTTGTACTGGACCTAAACGACGACTGACATTAGGTCACGTTAGGCTTCCTGCTGTGTCATGAACTCCACACCAAAGGGTTTTGAACAGAGCCAACAATAAGTTACTGAGTCATGTTTACCAATTATTCACGGACCTACCTATTTCAAAAAAACCTCGCTGTGCACCCAAGTACCACTAATTGGGAGACTTGAATACTCACAGGTGTATGTACTTGCCCTATCCCACAGATGTTTCTCACTGGCCTAGATGTAGCAGAGCAGCTGGTGTCGTTTCATGTCAGACTGTTATTGGAAGTATAACTTCCTCTTCCTGTTGACCTACTACTAGTTGCAGAGAAAGTTCCAGCACATGTGCTAAGTAGGTTCTGCAAAATCAGGTTGGGTCATGACCGTGTAGTCTGGAACACCGTTCTATCGTATGGTTGTAAAAACGTAGTTGGGGAATAATATGCATTCAAGTTCAAGTTTGCCTCTAAAAAGCTTCTCGTTTTATCGAAAATCCCTTTGCATTGTGTTACAACCGTTACATATACTTGGACTGCGAAATTATTTATTGTTTGGCACTCGCAACCCTCGACAGAAATGTTTCCACATCCGTCGCCGGTTTTGCATCGCCAGTTTCTTTAGCAACACACTCCGCAAACTACTTTTAAAAACATTCTCAATCGTCAATTTCACATTTCGATCGTCTGTTGTTTGGGCCTACTGTTAGTTTCCTCGTGTGCTGTGTTCCTTAATTTGATCCACACTACTCATTAGTCACGCTTGGCATCAGACCATCGTTAGATATGACCTCGTTACAAGTAGGAATGGGGACCGCAGTTAGTCGGTAGATGCTATTAACGGAACATCCACTTACATTGTCGGACAAACCATGGACAGGATAAGTAAGCATCCGTTAGTTAAGTGGGATGTCATAAGAAGACAGCATGGTTCTCATATGCTTTTAATTATGCAGTGAGTGGAAGTCCACCCACTCAGAATAAATTTGTAGTTGATAGTATTCCGTCTCGGCACCCACAGATTACGTGATCTCTATCGAATGGCGCTCAGTTATTCCATCACCATTTTGTACGACTCAGCACAATTCAACGGAGCTGACCAGATTGACCGTCAAAGACCAAAATTTGGCCAACGGCTGAAATATGGGAGGTGCAAAAATGAGTCACGACTGAGTCACTGAAGGAGTGCGGGAAGAGTAGATGAGTGAAGATTCCGAAGAGTAAACAATATGTTGATCACGTCAGCATTTCAACAATACATGCTGTTGAATCGTTCAGTAGATAAGCTTGTATCTGGTCAGCTGGAGTGAGCTGTTCTCTCTGCACAAAAGTGTATTTGATTTTTCCGTTCAGATCGACTGGCCATGTCAGGGTGACCAAGCGCTGAACGGCTACCAAAGCCCAACACGGTCATTCAAGCTGTATTAAAATGAAAACAACACCCTCGTATCATGAATTCACAAGTACGTTTATCATTTTTGTCGGACTGTGTACGGTGCTCGTATTATGGTAACCAGTTAAGCGGAGCGACGATAGGTACGTCAGGGACGTGTGAACGTCGAATAATCAAAGAATATATGGTTCTCAGGAAACGTCACTCACACAATTGATACCAAATGTGAATACAAGTGCGTAAAGGAGCGACGACTCGACAGAAAGAGCCGTGCTCCTTTCATATCACGTTTCAGCTACTAAACGTTAACTTACGCTAACAGTTCAATTTTGTCAACCACTGTGCAAGCCGACTGAGTGCTGAAAAATACGCCGCCCATTGTTGTCCAAATGTTCTTAAAAATATGCGTTCATGGAACATGATAAGTAGGGAGATAACACACTAGTGATTGTTTCTCCTTTGAAATAAATTAATAACCTTGATGTGAAACAACATGTGATCTAGGAAATGGAGAAAACTCCGTTTATATGGTAACACCAGTTCTGATCAGTTTATGCTGGCATGAATGAAAACTCAAATTAGCATCACCGTCATGATGCGTGAGCAACTACAGTTTACGGACCTAAACCTAAAGCACACATCGCATTCAATTTACTGGATAGACATTGTATTGCAGCACTCCTAAGTACAAAACAGAGTTATAAAGTTCCATGTGTGCATCCCGGTCATAGATTGGTAAAGAATTACAAGAGGATTCAGAGGTTCTAAAGATTAGCAACTACCGTAACTTAAAATTCTAGCGTGGGTGATTTCTTAAACACAGCGTAAATGCGCTTCAATAGAGAACCTCGGTGTCAGCTGTGGAGAACTGCTTGTAACTCTGAGCGGCTCCTGTAAGTTTATCACACTTGGAGTCAAAATCATAACGGTCGGAGGTGCCAGTCACTGTCTGAGTTATTCCACTATGAGGTTCGTCAGGTGTCACACGTACGCTCCGTCTTGTAATTAGTTAAACACCAGTTTTATTCACATCTGGCATATGTTTAGGTATAATGTATGAGTGAAAAAGTCACATCATCTGAACCGTACATTTTGCAGCAGTTGGAAAAATAACTTCTATTTAATTTAACACTTTCGTCCCACAGGTGTATCGCTTGAGTGTAGACTGTGGCACGCTTTTCGGTGTGAGTTCTGTTCGCCTTAAGCTGATGGCCTGTTATTCAGCAGAGTGCTGAGTATCTTTTGAACATTGTCCCTTCGTCGGCCATGAGTCATGTCAATTTGCACGGAGATCAGTTCGCATAATTATGTGGAAACAAACGGTGAAATAGCCCTTTGCCGCTCAGTTTTTTAGAACCCAGATGCTCAGACATGCCACAAAGCAAGTAGGGAGGGGGGTCTAGTTGACCAGCCTGTCGACTTCTTACGGCTGCTGATTTATATAGCACAAAGAAACTAAATGGTTGGAAGGAGGTTTACCCAGATGGGTTTAAATGGTATCCGAAAGCTGATGAACATCGGTTGCTCGAGATCAACTGTTCACAGAATCATGGGAATCACCCCATTTCTGGTTACGTGAAACATCATGGGAATTGCGTGACTGCTTGCTCATCACAAAACCCCAGGATCAGTGTTGAGATTGGATAAATAATAGACAGTGAGCAGCAGTGACGAACTCAGCCATTTTTGATAGAACTGACGGACGGGCACATTAATGATACGGTGTGAGAAAGGACCCAGTATTGCATGGGCGGCACCCGCTTGGGTGTGGTTCGTTAATGTTCTGAGATACCCCTAGTTTCTACAGGAAAATCAGCTGTCCCTTCAGGGAATGGAACATTGTGCACAATCTCTAATACTCACATTTATACATTATCTGCTATCATCTGTGGACCGAGAACCTACTGAGTGTTGGACATCTGGGCAACCCAATTGAAAACAATGTGACATGCACAGCATGAACTCGATTCAATGACTTGGTCTGTACACGGTCCTAAATGCAACAAAACTGAATACCTTTTGGGCTTTATCGTTGAAAAATCGTACGGAAGCAGATGTATCCCTACATCTGAACTGGGACTGTCTAGCATTATCCCAAATATTCCAGATGAAGTTCCACAATCGCACATGTATTGTTTGACTGAAGCGCATGCCTGAAAGTTTTTAAAAATTGGGTCCACTTTCTATTTCACAACGCCATAAGTAAGTTGAATTTGAGTGTCCGTACAACTAAATGACAAAGCATTTTTGATTCGCTGGGTAAATTTGATTAGAAACACTGTTTTAAACACATATGCCTGTCAAAATGGGTCTTCTATTCACAAAAAGCGGCGAGGTAAACAAACATTTATGGTGGTTGTATAGTACCAAGGCTGAGTGTAGCGTCCCATAAGGTCTGGTTTCCGGCCTTAGAGTCTGAGAGAATGCCCAAATCTATCAATGCCTGATATAACCCAGATTGCGTAATAAGCAAGGTGGAACAAATAATCACAAAAGTTAAGTTTGCATGCTTTCGAGAAATCGTTGGTTGTAGATGGCTCATCATTCAGCCATTACTTAAGCGTCCCTCAAGAAAACTGAATAAGTGATTTTCCAGTAACTGGACTCATGGATAAGAAACTACAAGAGTGAAAACACCAATCAACAAAGCTGGATATCTATGCCTACGATACCCGGCGTTTCCTACAAACACTCTTTTCTGTCGCTCTGCTCAGAATACACCGCGGTATACACCTGAACAGACCTTGACCAAAATGGCGACAAATGGACCGGACAGAATTACGTCAGCTTTCAATATCCACGTTATCAGACTGTAAATATTGCGGACATCATGAGGATTGACAACAATACTATATTGAAAAGCATTTTCTCAAAAACTGGATCCTACACGTTGTGAGTACAATGCCTGGCGGTGAACCATCCGTTATTGTAATTTTAGAACGCGTCGAGGCATTATAACCAGTTTTGTGTGAAGATGAAAATTCATTTTTTGGTTTCCCAATACACGAAACCGTTTTATTTTCTATTAAAAATTTCATATCAAAAGTGTCCGGCTTCCTTGATTGTGCATTTCTGCACACGCGTATGAGGATTTGAATAATGTTAGACTCTTAGGCCTGTTTAATCGAAATTCGTAGAAACATAGGTGACTAAAAATTAAAGCTAGCAGTCATGTTTGTAGGTAGACCCTGTGAAAATGTTATATGCTGATTGGTTAGTGCACGGTTCACTCTGTGGTCTGTTTCGTTTTCTATTGTTTACTTGACTACTATACATTGAGTGATATTTAGAAGTGCCAAATTGACCCACCTCAGTCAGTCAGCTCTTCAGTTTGATTCGACGTACAAAACCGTTTGCTCTGTAAACTTGTTGCATGATGTAACTGTACTGTTATATCACCATGGATAGAACTAACTGCACAAATTGATCTTAGTCATACGTTAATTTGACTTTTGAAGCCATCTTCCTTATGAGATAAAAATGCAGGACGGTTTTTGAACAAATCGAACCCTAATTCCCAATCGATTTAATCAGTGCTTGTCAACTATAGCTGTATTTTACTAACTGAATGTTATTTGTGTGATCCAGTCGTGCTTCACAGACGTGATCAGAACTTCTGCCATTTCGACTGGTGCCGCTTCCAATGTCTACTCGCCACGACTTAACGAGAAACTGAAGATTTTCCTCCCATGAGAAAAATTGTCCACGGTTGCTATATCAACCAGATAACAGTCGTCAATCATGACGCGTACGTGACCAGCCGCATGTACTAGTTCTCGTAGTAATTATAGTAACTCGCAGTGTCAGCAGTCACAGTGATGGTAGTGTTAAAAACGGATAACCTTAAAGGAAACGGAAGCTCAAATTTGTGTCTAGACAGGTAGTTGAAAAAAACGTCGCGATGCTCTAGATCCGGGCTACCGACGACTGTGATGTTGGTCAACGAGATTCAGCAAACATCATCATCATCCTCAAAGACGACGACAACAACAACAACAACAACAACAACAACAACAAAACAAGGTTTAGTCTGTAAAAGTCGTGTATACGAGGTTCGCAGATAAATGACACACCGCACGAACGACCAGCTGCCACATAGACAGGTTATGTCTACCGGTCCACCTGTCGCATTCTCACAGTGATCAAGGCTACTAATCTTTTACTTCCTCCTCCCTTTATGTTTGGCGTGACTTGTATGTGTGGGCAAGTGTGACTGTTTGTTTAGAGCAAACCTGTGTTGGGGGAATGATTAAACGTTTGTTTGCAGCCTAGTTGCACTGCAGTTTGTGTATCCGTATCAGGGTAGGTCTACTCCTCGACCATTACTGCATGACTAAGATACACAGTAAGAACGGAATGTCGTTTGACTTGGCACTGTAGCACGTTCTAGTCACATGCCCTTCAGGAGTTGTGGTTTATCCCAACTACACTTGGAATCACAAAAAAGGTGAAAGGTTCTATTTGGATTTTCAATCGTCCCAAACTGCTTGATAAACGTAAAGCTAATAAATCCCAGTTTGTCATGCGTGACAGCAAAACTTTCTTACACATAAATCCCTTACCATAGTACTCTTATCACCACTTCTGGGTAAACACTGTCTTTAAAATTAACTAGGTGCTGTCGGGCCCCGGTACCCAGCTGGATAGTTGACTAAACTGGCTGTTTGCTGTTGTTATGAGTTGCGGCCGGTCTGAAAAGAGAGGCATTGTAACTATGGTCGTTTGTGTACGAGCATTTCTGAACAACTTTTGATCGTGAATCCACATACGCCCAAAAATCGCAATACAGCCCTCACTCGGGGAAAACGGAACTCAGTCTTCTGTGGACATTTACTTGGAAATAAAGAACTACATAATCAAACGAAACAGAACCCTAACTGCTTTGTCGCTTCACGTGATAACTCTTTGATATCACCAATGCCTAAACTGACGGAAAACATGTGAGAGTAAAAATCATATTCACAAACCTGAAAAACTCGGACTTTCCAAACCTTATGCCCTCGTTCCTATCCTGGCGAATACAACAGGCTTTACTCCTGCGATTGGTATAACGTAACAATCGATGGTAAGTATTACCGCGAGGTTTAACCAGTAAGTACTGTGGCCATGAAATAAGCCATCAGTTGTTAATCGAATCTACTTATCATACTCTCCACAAATTCACAGTGATCTTCACAGAAAAACTACCATACTAGCTGACTGATTTGTACTTCGTGAGAAATCGATTATTCAGAATTCACGCTAGAATAATCATGCAGTAAGTATGGATAAACTTACAAACGAATATATACCAGTCCAGTGAAAAAAAATCGAACCAACTGATTGTGTGCTGTCGTGAGACAGTTAAAATGTTGACACCGGGCCATCTGCATTTAAGTCAATCATGTGGTCTGCTTTGTAATCAGTGATTCAATTTTCATTGTAATCTATGAAATAAAAAACTGCCATTTTGCAAATGGGCCTTATAAGTTGTCTCACTGAAATCCCCTAACTGAAGTCTGTAGGCTACGCTTGTCACTTTTCTACTCTCTTTCACATACGGTAGAAAAAGACTGAGACCTGTCCAATTGTGTCTTTCTCTCCGTTCAATCACCACACACGCCTTCTCTTATGTAACATGTTTTCCCACGGTATCAACAGGCGACCTCAATCCACATACTGATTATGAACAGATGTACCTGCTAATCAACACAACTTCATTGATGGGAATTCTTGTTTTTGAACCAGTTGGAAATAAGCTGTGTTGGACGGCTTATAACGGAAGGGATAAAGTGTAAGCGTGTGAATAAAATACATCACTTCGCAGTCACATCGATAATGAACACTAAAACACGGTAAGCCAACAGTTTGACAGATAGGCTGTTTGGTGACCCGTGGCAACCGGTGGATGACCGATAAGTTCGGGTTATTTCTTGTGTCCATGTTTACTGAATCGGAGCACATTGTTGGGCAATGCATTTCATCATGAACAACACTACCTATGAAGAAGTTTTGCCCACATAGCAACCTATTCATTTCATAAGCCGGTTCCGAGAAACGACCTCTCAAGTACACATCTCTGTTTATTCGCGAGGTCTACCAGCAAATGAACTTTTGATGGAGGATCTGGTGAACTATAAACCGGCTCTTCCCAAGTTGCATATAACGCGCCGGGAATTAATTTGCCATCAGTAGTTTATCAATATAGAGTATATTCTTCGACCTAATGGCTGTTCTAGTGGCTCGTTTCTGAAAACTTTTGATGAACATCACATATTTCTGAAAGGGAGCATGAAAAATCTATGTGCCTTTCTGTATGAGTTGGCTGCGCACGGTGAAGGAAGCCACAAGGTAGTAGGCTGCTTGAATTCACGCAGGGAAACCGTCTTTTTGTGTGGTAGCCATGGCGCATAATTTGTGGACCGACTTTATCTGGTAGCAAATTCACCAAGTCCCGTTCGCATATGAAGACTGCTAGACAGATGTCAACAGAGTAGTGGTCAGAGCGAGTTCCACCGGCACTCTACCCAGCCTGTGTACGTCATCAAATGTCCTAAGTTCCTCAGTGTTTTCTTTGAAATCGATTGTATTAATGGATAACTTTGATCTTGCCTTCCCTTGGTGCTCAGTAGCCGAGATCGCCCATCACACTTAACATTTCATCCCATGAGCAACGGTGGTCTTTGCTACTCACGTGGCTGAGGACAAAAAGACATCAGGTGTACTTCAGTATGAGCTGGATGTGGCTAAGTGGAACAGTACGTGTTGACACTCAATGACTGGCACGGATGAGTAATCGATACACAACAATGTGACACTGACGGTAATGTAGACATCAACAGGGAAGGACTGTAACACAAATACAGAAAACACTCAAAACTAAAAACTTAAAGGATTATTGGCTAGGCGTCTGTTTTGTCAACAGACAAATCACCTTGAAACAACTGAATACTAAACTATTTATTACACCCCCGTAACAATTTTTCCTTCAAAAACCACCCAGTTAAACAATACTAACCTCCACGCTGCGGACTAATCAGTTCTTTTTTCTCACCTACAGACAGAATGTGTGAATCTTCAAGCTCTCAAGTCTGGATAAGAACTCGACTTAAATTAGCTGACCTGACGGATTTCCTTTACTGTCATCTGTCCATCTTGCTCCCAGTGCCAGTAGGCTCTGGTCTCTGAAAAACAGGGCTTCGTATAGCAGATGACCAGTTGTCCTTTTCATTACATAACTGCACCATCTAAGCATGTGCATTCTAACAGACCAGTCGAATGAAACCGCTTAACCCTCACTTTCAGATACGTACTTCACAACCTCGTCGTTGTTTATGAGTTGGCACCACCTCACATGTTAGGCTGAAAATATAACGTGACTATCGGCTACTCAAACATGTTTGAGGTCCTCCACTCCCAACGCACATATGCGGTGGCTTTACACACGTGTCCAATCCCATTGCTAGCGAACTCCTTTGAGATTGCACACCAAACAATGTCTGTGTTATGCAGCACTAATATTACTCACAGATTTTCATGCATAATTTGCGATCAGGGGACAGAACAAATTTTGGAGGCTGGGCGAGTATCCCATGGAAAGTGGCCTTCAAGTGTGGCGAAAGCATTCCGACAGGAATTAGCAATGTAGTATAGGGGGAGTACCGAAAGCTTGGGCTAATCTGAGGGTCGATCACTGCGAGATAAAATCGAACGCCTTGTGCACGTCAATAAAGGTCGTACGCAGGTTGGAGGGTGTAGTGAGTAAGTTCCGGAGCAACCGTCACGGTGTAGAAATACGAACCGAAGAGCAGGCAGTTGCAAACCCATATTCCAACGTTCAGCCAAAATTTTATGAAGGCAGCGTACCAGCGCTGCAGGTATGGCGATAGGTCTCAATTCTCTGGGAGTGGAAAGACTATTTACTTTCGGGACAAGCGTGATGCATGGACGGCACAGACGAATTGGACACTCTTCATTTTGCCGGAAGAGGTTGTAACATTCAGCCAGGGCATCAGCTTTCATACGCTTCAAACGTTTGAATATCAGTTTGTCCAAACCAGCGGCGATATCCTCCATACTCTTCAGAGTGCGGGTAATTTCCTCACTAGTGCTCGGGCGGGTCAAGGAGGGGTCGCACATGATGGTCACCCTTCAATATGCGGATGAGCCAATAAATCCTCGAATCAGTACTTGTTGGAATTATCCGTGAGGCCGCGGTTTGCCTTGAAGGCGGTTCTCTAGTTTCCAGAAAAGACTACAAAAGCAGCACATTTCACTGGTGGTACGGAATTTGAATCGCTGCGTAATCAACTTTCTGTATCTGCTTCCTGGTCGTGTAGGTTCACGCACCGACACCAGCTCGATGTTGAGTGGTTAGTCGCCAGGTGTAAGGCGAAGTTTTTGAGGCGTGCATGTTTAACAGTGACCTTGCCTGTCCCACCGTGAAAGTGTCTGTATGAAAGCCGCGGGCAACTACTAGCAATTCATCGTTGTGTGAGAGTCGCTAGTGGACTTCAGTTGGGTTATTGTTGTATAGGCATGTGACTCATATATTTAACTATGTGACGGAGGGTGGTTTGGTGATCGGGGCAGTATGTCTCTGCCAATTCGCAGCGTACACGTGCGTCATGAGTAGGGTCAGGGGAATGTGACCGAAGACGGTGTTGTAGTTCGCTTCGAGTGGAACACGAAGGAGTCAGCTGATCGGCAAGTCTGACAGGAGACCACAGTGCCGCTACTCCTGTGAGCCAAAGTGGAAGAAGTACACCGTCTTGAACCAGAGAAAGCGGTAAATTAAGTGTATACTACTCACCTTTTTATAAAGCATAGGACGTCAGCTGTATGAAACAGAGTAGTGTAGACAATTACAGTTGGTTTATCTCTCCTTAGAACAAGGCGGAGACATCAGTTATAGCATATATGTGTATTTATTACATATGTACACCATTTCTCCGCGATATAAACTATCTACCACTCCAATCCATCTGCCGGTGGATGAAAAAACGAATGGGATCGATTGTGTGAACGAACAAATACTCAACTTTGGCATCCATAACAGTTTGCCTGTTCAGTTTTTCGTCCATATCCGTGAACTGCGACCGAAATCTTGCCCTTAATTGCTACCGCTACGAAAATTGAGCTAATTCAGTAGCGCATATTATTTGGTACATTTTTGCAATAATCCCCCAGCTGCGACAAAAAGTGTACATTTTCAGACAACTAAGTTTGTAGTCTTATCTCATAATCCATTTATGCATTGCTATTACTGAGTTGTTCAAGTCACTTTCCTTATCAATCACCTAATTAGTCATTGACTGCTAACAAGCATTTGTTACAGTCTGCAATCTACTCAAACACAGTCCTGCCGTCACAGGACATGTGTAGAATCTCGTTACATAGGACTAGCGCAATGTGGACTTGACTTATGAGTTTGATTTGTTAATTTATTTATTCTAACTTTCACCGCCGTTATCTGTAACAGCTGATGAGAACATACAGCATGGTGTTAACAAATTGCAAAAACAGTCTTCTGATTTCGTCATTCAACCTTGTAATCCGGGAAGAATGCTTCATCTCTGACCGTTTATTTGTACATCGTCCTCATCCACTACGCATATTACGTATGCACAACTTGGCAAAATAATCACCATTTCATCCAACAAGTTTCCTCTGTGTTTTTCATACAAGTGGAAGGGAATGTTGACTAGGTCAATGTAATTGCTCCGCGATCCTTCGTAGAGCAGTGGATTCAGTGAATAGGGAATGTAACACATACTTGCATTTTTGTGGCAATGCACTTCGTGATGCTCTATTAACCAAACAACTATGCTAAGCGGAGGGTGTATGTGATAGTTTGTTCGTGCAAATTCCGATCAAGACCGTCTTACTCGCTCACTCATTTGCACATGTGCACTGTTGGATTGAACAACCAGTCCGTCAACTTGCCGGCTCACCACCCAGCTCGGCCAGCGGTTGTTTCCCACATGAGTTCGCATAAACGGTGCAGGATGGATCGACCACCCAGATCCTAATATTCACATCGTGACAATCGGTGAGAGCTTGGGTGTTGTCTTGGATCTTGAATAAAGCACGTTTCTGACATTTCTCGTTTCGCGTGCTGAACCACGTCCACCGGTCATGTGCAGTACACACACACGGAGCGAGAAAGACAGGGTGAACTATGCACAGACAGATTGAACAGCTGTACCTAATCACGTCTGAACAATGTCAGTGGTAGATCATTTATACATCAAGACAGGTTGGATACATCTTGGCAATAGGGTTTTCACAGGACCAAAAGGGAGATGAGATTTCATGCACTGTGCTGTATCGATGTACGAGATGCGAGCTCAAGGTCAACGCCAAGCAAATAACATGAAAATAACATGTGTAGGTAATTTTAAATCGTGATCTGACAATAACCAGACTTGTGACCCAAGAGAATGACATTTCATTATAACCCTGTACTGTTGCACACAAAATCCACAAACATGCAGATTTTGACAAGGTAGAATTGAGTGTACTGCCTACCAGGATGCAATTGCCAACTGATTACTAAGCTGATCTAGTTCGCAGTGGTCTACTCAGCAATTTTCGCAATCAAATAATGTACTGTAGAACTCCAACAAGTTTTTTTTAAGAAATCAATAAAGCTGAACATAGCAAATGCTTGGCCACTGTTCAGTGTGCACATATCTCACATCAGAAGTGATCAAGATGAAACGATGGAATCGCATACGCCTTCAGCTCAAAATCAGTAGATTTGTGCTAGTATAATATCGTGATGATGGAAACTTCCGGACTGATTCACATCTTGGAAAACACACCCAAATCTGGTCCAAATGTCAGCAATAGTTGATCAGCAGATGAGCAAAAACACCCAACCACCTGACACACTCGACGACTGCCCTGAGTGTTCGAAGCGATTGCAACAGTAACAACAAAAATTGACATCAATTATCAAATCAAAATCTGTGATCGTTTGATCTCTACTGTTCTCCTAAGAGATTATCTCTGTCAGAACAAACAGTTGAACTCCACTTTATCCTATTGCACCTCAGAAATGTCGGTCCGTTAAAGTGACTCACGGGTTGCACCGGTAAATCACGTAACCAGCATATAATTAGTAGGTAGCTGACAACTCACATCCGACTGTGATCACACATGGTCAGTAACAAATTCATGGTATGACACAAATTGCAACCCTGTCAAACTCCACTCAACACCACTGTGAAAATTCACACTGCTCAGTGCAAAGTTGAATCGGTTTTGTAAACAAATACTTGAGTGAGGTAGGGGACTGACGCAAATTTCGGGCGATTGTGAGCTGCCAAGGGGATATGTTGAGTTAGCGATGTATAACTTGTGCACAACTAAAGAACGGAAAACAAAGACAAATCGATGTAAATAGTATCACTGACGTGAGTAAACTTGCACCATCTTATACTCAGCTGAAAGTTGTGCGACTGATGCCCGTATAGTGTCCGTCATTTGACAGAATGGTGGTTACCAAACTGGAGTGGTTGAAGTATGACGGTTGGAGGCATCCGGTTAAGGTTAGCCTGTCAAAGTGACCGAAGCCAAAGGACACCTGCGCTTCACCAACACTGCAGAGGGGTTGCGCCACACCACTTGTCGTTCCACCCACACACTACGTATCCAGTGTAAATCCGAGGGAATAAGACCAGTAGTTGTGTGTGTGTGAGGCCTATACTGGTTAACCAGTCGATAGACTAGCCCGAAATTGAAACCCGTATCTCTCAAGAAATAAACAGACAGAGACTGCAATGGTAATATCTACAGTGAAGAGAAGAAAAATAGCGAAAACACAACGCAAGAAGCATTTCACTATAAGAGTACATGTTACTGCACTCTGGAAGGGATGAGGATTAAGATCAATAGGCAAAGTGGGACTGGAATGAAACAGACAAAAGCATCATCGGACAGTACACCAACGTTGCTAAGGAAAAAGAAAGATAGAAGTCCACGGACGTCCAGGTTTTTGAAAATTGGAGCAGATGAGGTCCAAACGACGGCAGTCGTTGGTTAACGTAAACAAGAAGAAAGTGGATATAACGCATATAACCTACTTGACCCTAATCTACTCGTTGTCTCTTGGCCAACGGTGTGCCGTGAGTAGGTTAATGACCTACTAATCGCAAACGGCCAACGCATTCGCGGCCGCACGCATCGCATCGCAACTATGAGACCGACAGTTTCCTTGCGTATCGCAAGCTTCCGTTGACGGCAGCGCAATAGCTGCTTATTGAAGTTGCGGAGGCCCATCCGAACCATGTACTTCCAAACTATCCGATTCAACACCAACTATTCCCGACGTCTAAAACCAATGTTATAACGCGGAAGACTTATCTGGATAACATCCTGGCTCGTCCGTTTTTGTTCACCGGGATCTCGCTTGCCTGATGTCAGTTGTCCGTACTACAGCTGCTTCGGAATACCGTCCTAGCCTATTTGTTAGACGTGACCTAACCAAGGAATCTGATTCAAAATGAGCAAAGTTTCCATCCCATTCATGTCCAAACTTGGATGCGGCTGTCATGAAAACCGTGGCCAGTCGCTGTAGTTCGTATTCGCTGTGTGCAAGCAGCGTGCTGTCATCTGCAAACAGATGCATGCGCATCGTTGATGTATGTAATCGGGTTGGAGCACCGAAACCTCGAATATTCAGTAGGCACCCATCCGTCCGGTAATCAGTCTCGAAGCCGTTCTCCGTCGAGATTTAAACAGCAACTGTTAGCCTGACAGTCAAAGATAAACTGATGATCTTTGGAGCTGGACACAACCCTTCTTCATGCCATTGACAATGCCAGAACCGCCAGAGGTCGATCCTCACGATTGTATCTTCATCTTAATGACCACTTGAAACATTCTAATCAAACTGAAGAACTTACCTGGACATCCAAAATTACCAAGCACCGTCCACAACAACTCGTGACCCACGGAATCAAACGTCTTGGTGAGATCTACGAAGGGAACATACAGAGGCCGGTTGCTGGTACTTCTCCAATAACTTTCTAGCAACAAACACCATATCGGTCCTACTCCGATACGCTCGAGGTGTACACTGTTCCTTGGAAACACTGATCTCCAGAAAGTTTCCATTCGGCTGGTTCAGGAGAGTTATTGCCTGCACAGCTCAACAGACTGATGCCCCGGTAACTACCAGGACA
Source organism: Paragonimus westermani (assembly GCA_008508345.1). Taxonomy (NCBI): domain Eukaryota; kingdom Metazoa; phylum Platyhelminthes; class Trematoda; order Plagiorchiida; family Troglotrematidae; genus Paragonimus; species Paragonimus westermani. The sequence goes on along the minus strand of QNGE01000012.1, from coordinate 250,150 downwards.
TTGCTTGTTACTCCTACCTTTGAAAAAAGTTACGATGTGAGCATCCTTAAACTGTTGTGGCATTTCTGCCTGCTCCCAGATGAAGTGAACCAGCTGGAGCATAGCACTTTCCAACGCAGGTCCGTCATTTTTCAGGATTTCCCTGGGCAATCAATGACCGTCTGGAGATTTTCCATTGCGCAGTTGTCTGACCGCTTTCTGAAACTTTGCTGAATCCGGAGAGACAGAAAGCGAAGGTTTGATCGTCTGTTGTGGCAGGCTGTTCACAGTCACCCAGTTGATGGTAGCAGGACGGTTTACTATACTACCAGAGTGCTTGCGCCAGACTTCTAGGACGTCCTCTGGCTGGGTGCACGAACGGCCGGTGTCCACGTTAAACAGTGCTTTGGCAGACTTGACTGACGGACCGAAGATCTCCTTAAGCGAACCGCAGAGCAGTGTGTTGTCAGCGTTCGCCTCCTCTACCAGTCGTCTGTGATTCGGCGAACACCTTCGGCGAGTTGACGACGCGTACTTCGGCACTTCATTCGCTTGTCTTCATTGTCCGGGGTCACTGTGGAGGCGGCAAACGCTGCATTCTTCTGTCGTACCAAATTGGAGATAGCTGTGTTGTTGTCACCAAACCAGTCCGGGCGTTTCTGGCAATCGATATCGATTGTCTTAGTGTCTGCTGCCTTGACCTGTTCCTTGAAATGCTCCCAAATATCCCCAGAAGTAGTGGAAACGAGAGCGTATTGCAGACGAGTGAGAGTGGCATACTAAAAAGCAGTCCTTATCTCACATTTCTCCAATCATCTGACATCCAACTTCTGTCGATATTCGGATGATCTACAACAAACAGGCTTGCAAAGACGAATAAGCAGTTTGGTTCTGAACAGCCTTTACCCGGTGCTACATTCACCGCCGCGCATCATCTGCATGATACACACTTCAAGAATGTCACGCTGTTGCACAATCACGTAATCGAATAAATGATGGTGACCGCGATGCTGCTTACACCCAACTGGAATCTAGTGATTGTGATAACCAACTCTTGAGTGGAACAGATGATCACCGTCCTCCCTGACTGAAACAATGCCGTGGGGTCCGATGACTTCCGGCCAGGCTACCGAGTCACGCCCGGCTCCAACCTGCAAGTCAACAAAACAAACAGTCGGTCACTCACCGCTGTCGAACGAATTGTGATGGACAGCTAATCATAGAACTGGTTCATTTTATCATCAGTGTGACAAGCAGTTGGACCACAAACATTAACAAATATGGCACACCTACCTCAACCGAGTCGCAGGTGCATCGACAGGACTCGAGAGCCAATACCGTGCGGTTCGATTATCGTCAAGCATTGGTGTGATTAGTGACTGCGAAACAGACACCATACTCCCGAGCAACGTCTACCGGGTAACCTTTTCAGTAGAACGTGTACCCAGCCTCTGCTTCTCGGAGCTCACCTTGATCTGCAAGATTTGTCTCACTCAAGGCTGCTACTTCGATTCCATACTGGCTCAGTTCCATAGCGACCAGTAGCTTGCTCACATTCCATGTTCCAGCGGAAAGCGTCTTGTGTCCCCGTGCGTGCCTCAGTTTGCTCTTCGTGTTACTAAGATTCGCGTGAGCATTGTCTGCTCTAGAATTCGTGCTGGAGGGGTCATTGAGGTAGGAGGAGGAGGGCTTGACAGTAGCATATGTTCACTCATCCATCCTGCCGCAAACAGCAGATTGGGGGACCCGATTCACCCTGCTCGACGACCACTGCAATACGGGATTTGGTTTACGTTGCGTAATCATCGGTTATTTGGACCTCGGATACTTCCAGGATGTCAGGCCTTTGGCTCAAGAGCCTGTACCACAAGGCAGCGGACGACACAAACATGAACACACACAATCGCAGCAACATCGACCACGAGCAACGACCAAATTGTATTTGTTACACACAAGCTCGAGAGCCACACCTATGAACTCAATTCACATGAGGCATACCATTGTGGGAACAAATTAGTCACAACAACAAAACCAGACCAGGCAACAACAAACATCAAGCAGAACCAATCCGCAACACACCGACATCGTCCACAACCAGCGCATCTGCCTACCCTTTTGGCCAATTTGACATGGTTGGACCTGCAAGGACTGAAGTTCTAGTCAGCGTAGCCCACCGGATCAAAAGAGCACACCAGCCTGACCAGAAGGCCAAGATAGCAGCAGAAGAGTTCAGGGGCCGACTTATAACTGGGGAACCGCCGACAGTTTGTCCCACTTACCCCCAGTGAAGCAATAGACAATTGTTTTCGACCTTGTTAGGTCCTGACAACACCAGGCCCTCGGGAGAATCGGACCCACAACACGGGAATGAGTGTTAGAATTCCATAGAATGAGTACAATCACATGTCCGTGTAACCATGAGGTTGCGGTCATTGGCGCTGCAAGGAACTATGAGACTTACTAACTTTAGATATGATTTCTTAATGGTTCTGATGTCGATAAGAAAGTAAAGATCACCACCTAGCTAACGGAACACGGGTAGGTCACCTGCTTGTAGTATGGACACAACTGTTAAAGTACGACGATGTGCTCAACAGAATGACACTGATGGGCACCGTCTACTTTATGTTGAATACACAAAAAGCCAGGTGTAGACCTTAAATTACTCATACAGTGACTAAATGTAGATGTCTGCATGCCTTGCTAAATTAATAAAAATGGCATCAAACACGTTATGTCTGCAAGTGTGCAACCGTATTGGCATCAGTGATCAGCAGAACCTCGACCCCAGCCGCATACCTCGTTTGTTTCTATCTTTCTATCAGAAAGGAAGCTGTTATTCAGTTCACAATGGAACTATTATGTCTTCAGGCGGTAGCAAACACCCCTTGTCAAGGGAGATGAGCCAGTACATTCTGAGTAGTAGTTACCAGCTACATATTACTCAATCACCCCTAATTTACAGATATCACAAGTTTGCACTGATGTTTACATGAACAATCCCTTGTATTTCAACCATCTTCATAATCATCGAAATCGTGGTACATGGCTTCATCCCCCCCCCAAAACTTTTATCTGTTATCTAGCGTCAGACTAAAGTCTTTCAAATTTACCCTCTACAGACAAGTCATGTTCGGGTAACTTGCTGTTCATCTCTTGCTTAGACGAGTGAATAGTGAAAATGGGACTTCGGAATATATGCCGAGGTGATAATCCTCATGAATTTGAATGTCTTCATTCGGGAGATTTTATTACTGATTTGTTAAAAATGTAAACCTCATTTGAGCTCCCAAAAATGAATCGGTTCTCAACAGGATCATTTCCGAAAAACTGAAGGTAAGATCATAAACAAACAAAAAAGATGAAGAGAGGTAGTCGAACAGTTAATGGTAAGACAAAATGCAGATGACCTATTCAAGGTCATAGGTCTACTGAAGGTGAACTGCTTTACAAGACTGATCGAATGGCACATTAAAATCAGAACGACTGGAAGCTGAATACTTGGCTGTCCTGTTAACCCAAAGTTTTTGCATAACTATGACGATATTCATAACGTGAAACTTCTTGAGCGGTTGTTTACAGGATGCCAGAAGGTGTTCCTACCCCCACATCATTTGAAAATGTTCGTATCAAGGGTAGGCTTTAAATCTAAGTCCTGTCATAAGCAGGCACGTACAGAGTAGGCAAGAGCGAAACTCTCAGCAAAACATGAAAACGTGCTGATAAACTGAGTACGATCAGAAATTTTTTCTGAATGCAAATGCTGTTGAACATAGCCAACCTATTAAAGGGGAGACACCGCATGGTCTTGTGCCACTCAGAAGGGAGGCAGTTAAAGTAGTTATGAAGAAACAAGACAGCCATTAGGTTTTTTGCCCATTGTGGATTTGTGTTCCGTTTCGATGGCCTTATTCATTCAAGCAAATAAATTGTTTGTTGGATGGAATTCCTCATAGGACATGAAACAGGACTTGAATGAATGTGTTTGGTAGTAGTCGTTACTGCGAATAGCAGGAGTTCGACAAGTTTAAGCTAACTACGTTCTCTGTCTCGAACAGATTGTAGACAGAGAGAATGCCGTTTTGACACGGGCCGCCAAATCACCTGCCTATCTTTCCCTGGCCTAACCTGCCAGTGATTTATGGCCTATCGAGTATAGATTCCACAATGTTTTGGGAAAGAGGCAAATGACTGCGCCTAGACAGTGTTCAAAGAGAGGGGCACGCAACAAGAACAGACGGGCGGTTTTTGTTTGTTTGCTTCCATGCCGTGTGTTCACTGGTGTGCCAATTCGTGAGGAACAGCCGCTAATGCCCCCGCTACAGTTTGTCATCGCGGCCGACCGGTAGAGACACTGTCTGTTTAAATTGACAGCAGCCTAACCGTAGGCGAGTGACACTCAACTATCGACTAGGCGGCGGCTCATAAGTTTGTGTTACTAGTAGCCGAACTGTGTATTTATTTGCCGGTTAGTAACAACTCATTTGGATAGAGATGAAAATAAATCTGTAAAGTTAAAGAGAGATTCTCATGCTGCAAAAACCAGATGTCACTATCGTATCAAACACTGGCGAAACCATGTGTGAGACTGCCATAACAGCTCTGCGATGGTTGCCCATTTAACTGTGTTTGAATTTCGTGAGTCAGTATTAAGGTATATCTAAAAGCAGACTTAACCCTAGACAAGCGTTGGCACGTGGTCAACAGTTTCTAGTGTACACGATGGCATGTATAACTTCGGTTTGCACAGTCATTGTGGACTTGTTTTGCACCTAGCATCGTCACAAATGGTCAAAAGCTACGACAAAACAGGTTATGCTGCAATGCTCCTAATTTCAGTTCACTGCCGTTAAATCTTCCTTTTAATTTCTTGATCCAATCTACATGACCAAATCAAGTTTAATCGATAAGACAATTGCACGAGCTGCGATTGCTTTTGGCTCGTGTGTGTTCAGACAATGAGGAAATATTTGCGTGTGTTCAATCGCAAGCGACTTTCGTTGCAGTACGCAAGGTTCAACCATAATCGTAACGAGTCCGGTTTAACAGACTGGTGGGTGTATGAGTAACAGTTCAGCTGAGTAGGTGGTAAAAATGTCAAACTGATCTCCTTAATCCGTAAATCTAAAAGTGAGATCGATGTTCACGAAATTTTAACCTTAACGATTACAGTGAATTAGAGCAGCTGGGTACTCAGACAGTCAACACCAAACGGACTGTCTTGAAAGTCTTAAAGACAGAAGAACAGTGGACTAAATTCACTAAAAGTATGCCAGAGAGACTAAAATTCTTAACCTCTGCGCGGTTTGCTGACTAACCTACCTCTACAAACAGCCCCAGTCTTTCCCTCAAAGGTTTAATTCCCTTCCATTTCTCAGGTTGGTTTGACAGCCATCAGCGTTGTTACAAATGATGAGGATGAAGCAAAAATGTGGAGGTGGGAGTGTAGATGGAAGGAGGTAAGTGTTAGAGGGATCCAGTTTTTCCGTCCAAAACCGCCTCCTTCCTCGAGAAGACAATCCTATCCAATCACAATAAGCGGAAATGTCGTGAACATTCGAGAGGTGACCTCCACTAGATTTTTACCTGTCTGACCTTTATTCCGCTACGCTCATTGGTGGTTTAGTGGACTTAACTACTTTTTTGATGCCTGTCCTTCGATTTATTGATTCGAGAATGTTGGTAGGTCACTATGCAACCCACAAATACCATGCAATTTTTCTCCTTGTCGCACACGTTTTCGGGTTCGAACAAAGTTGTTTTTTTGCACCCGTCTTTTGGTTTGTCTTGGGCGCAAATAACGGGGACCGCCGCGTATTTTCAGGACCAAGATTTGCCGTGTTAATTACATCAAGGAGCAGAACCCGACTTCCTATCAATCGTCTTATTATCCTTGGACGAACCAACGTACTGAGTCAAGGGTTACAACAATAAGAAAGAAAAGGTGACCGAAAGTGTGGGCCGTCTGTTCCCAAAGAATCGGATGCCCCTTTGTGAACAGTTCATTGGGGGTGTACTGGAAGGTCGGCAATTCAAGCGGTTGGTTAGTTACACACGACAGCGTCCACGTAATTAACGTCACCGATAATGTCAGTGTTCACTATAGGATTGTGTTCGCGACTCTGAAAGCAGTGTCTCTTTGGTCCCCACACATCAGTAACGTTCACACTGTCCCGTGTGATCAAGTTCATTGATATAGGTTCCAGTGAACGGCGAACACGCTGTGAACGACGTGCGATTAGCATTAAGATATCGATCTAACTGGTGACAGAAGTTGAGAGTATTCATCCTCGGGTGTCTACACAATAGATGCTGCCGAACACGTTCCCTATTTATTCGAGGTGCATAAATGTGCTAGTAACTGACGTAACAGTTATCTGAATTTTCCCAGCCAAAATCGTGGTCGGATGATTTAACAGAATTTCAAGTATCTGTTGCCTCGTTAGTTTGACATCTCCTGATCATATGCACGAAAGCCCAGGCCAGATATTCACCACTGTTTCCATAGGTGGGATAGCCGGACCGAAAATCGCCATAGAGTAATAGAAAAAACCTTTGCCGTTCCGGTAAATGGTAGGACTCTCATAAGGTTCCTCCTCTTTTTCCATCTTGAATGTGTGAGGTTGATCGGTGAGCTGGGTATGGCTACAACAAGCTTAAATCCTTGGGCCTGCATTAGTTCGATTGAAGACAAAAGAATATAATTAAACACCACCAATCCTGACATTTTCCTCTTCGGCGGTCAGTCTTTAGTGTATGTTGCCGTTATCTATTATGTAAGTTACTTCTACTGACCTTTAGGAGCACCGTATGTAATTATACCATTACTGCGAGTAACCATCCTATACTGAAACAGTGTCCTCCTCATCGGACTCTTTAAAGGGCACCAGTGAAAAGATTTGTTCACGCCTCACTTGTGTGAAATTCGGCTGACTCACTGTTTCCTAACACATATCCACCTCGTTGTGCTAGTGATGATAACCACTCTGTAGATGCGCCCGGAGAGGTGTAATTGACTGTTAGAGATTCGGACATACCAAAGCCACGAGAATACCTATCAATCTGTACTACTGCTAACACCTCGAGAATCTAAGTAATCCACAAAACCAAACTACCGTCTACCGATGTTGTTCGAACTGTTGACAAAAGCTAGGTATGTAATTTGTTTTGCATATATTTCTACGTTGCGCTGGATGGTACCTTGGAAACTGAAAAATATTACGAACTTGTATTGACTGGGTCACGGGAACACTGAACTTCCTTTGGGCTTGAGACGGCTCGGTTCTGCTTTCAGTGATAAACTGATTAGTTTCATAACGGTTAAGTAATTACTAAGTCACCAACGTATAGTAGTGATCAAGTGAAGTGTGCGACCAACATGTGCTCCATAGAGCCTAAATACCACAGCCTGAAGACCGTATCTTGTTCAGAAACACTACTTCCACTGTTTAGACGTTCATTTCCAATCCAGTGAGTCTTGCGCTCCTCTGAGGTCGGCAGACGACGAGTCAGTTTCTCGTTGTGTGTACGTTACAGGACAGGTGTCCGGGTATAGGACTCGGTATATCATTCTCAAGACGTCATAACAAACTGGATTTTTGTGGGCGATGGATGTGGGACAAGCCGTAGTGCGGCATAATCAATATTTCAGGTAGAATTTTATTGTCTACCGGTCTGTCGATTTACTGTTCATTGGAACGTTATAGTGTGCGGGGTATATGCTGACAGGGTAGTTATGGCGATTTGACGAATGTAGTCAGGTTTGTGAAAAATTACATCTTAATGAAAATCCTTGCATAGTCCACTTCCTAGTGTCATATGATCACGCTAAGACTTGTTGTTTGTAACTGTCTGTTCGTCAAGGATTACCTTTAACCGAAAGTCGGTTCCTGTATACAAAGCGGGGAGTAATTCCGGATAGCAGGCGGTTAATCTTTGCAGGTACCGGGAAGTGAGTTACCACAAGTTTCATGCAATCAGTAGACCTCGCGTAATTACTTAGCAGGTGGTAAATTCACTAACGTACATGTTAGACTGTGCAAAACAGGACAGTTTGGCTATATACATTTAAACGTAATTGTAACTTATGTAAATAAACCATTTGTTATCTCTCAAACTAGGCCATCTATAAGAGACTTTGGTAGTCAATGACTCTTTTCTGAAACTTCATTATTTTTTAAAAGAATGTTTCCGTTTTGTCATCGTTTCAGGTCAGGTTTTTCTTGGTAGTCCTACTATGTAATTCTGTTTACATTCAAACAAAGTAAACTTTTAAGTCGAACGACTTAGACAGGCAGTTATCTTTCAGAATTCGACTCAGCAATCATCGTAAATAGGAAATTTCACGAACGTCGGCCGAAAAGACAGATGCGATGGCCAGAATACAAGACAAAAACCTAAAGTTTTTGTGTTATAGGAACGACATCAACATTAGAACTCATTTTATTAGTCAAATTGGTTCACGGTGTTGATCTCCGATTGTCACTGCTTATAGTGCCGAATGTTTGTTTCACACTGAAAACCGGACCACGGGGAATTTTCCGCTTCTCATTCCTGTGCCACAACACCACGACGCTCCGCTGCCACTGAAACTGAGTCTGTCTGGTTGTGATATCTTTCCGTCTGTCGGTTTTGTAACTTTACGTTTCATAAAAGCCCATTACAACAATGAGAATACAGGTGTACAGAAGAACATGTTTTCCATAAGTAATCTTCAGGTCGGTACAATTATATAAGAGATTAGTAGAGTTAAATCGAAATATCGATTGGACCCATTATAGAGAAACTAGGTCATTGGCCATTCAATTGGCGATGGCTTGATCGGTCGATTACATCACGCTTGTCCATTGGTTGGACCGCGCAGGTTGGCCAGCGATCCGATGGATTTGTGGCCATGGTAGGTGCAGCGTCTGAACAAACCATTTTTGCTAACATAATATCGAGTCAATCAGCTTGATTCCGACAGCCTCCGCAGTTCAAAGTATTCTAATTAGGACAGCTTATGGTGGGTTGCCTGGCGTGTGAAATACCACTTTGAAGACTTCATCCGTTTTCACCTGGTGTCCGCTTTCAACCAGATGAGCGCGGTAGCACTGTTGACTGTTCGTGATACCCTGTATCCTGGCCATCGTGGATGGTGTTCTCGGATTCGTTTCGAAAGCTTTCTTGACGTTCGACCAACATAACCTACTCCGTAGGTACGAGTGAGCATTTACTAATTCATTTGTTCCTGTGAAGCAGGCTCTGGAGATCCGGACCACTTTGAACGCGACTGCTTTAGTTACAGTATGGAAGATACGACCAACAACACACCTCAAGCGCCTTTCACTGAATCGTCCCGTCCAACTGGCAACCTTATGAAAACCGTCACTTTCGGAATCACAAGTGATCTGAAGATCATTCTCATATCGCAACAGCAGTTCAAGTATAACTGACTAATTTTACCCTGAGTATATCTCACAGTAACAGTAGTGTAACTGAAGAAATTGACTGTGGTGTTGCACTTGATGACGCTAGTGTTACCAACCTAACAGTGCACAGTTGCTCTGTATAGAAAATGGGCCACGTAAAATACACTAGGCAGCAGTTTCGTAATGCAGAATGAGCGAAGTAGCAAGCTAAACGCCTTTATTTTTGCGATCGGGAATAATAGTTATTCTCTTCATGTAGTGTTTAATTAAGACTGAGTCCAAGCAGACATTTAAAAACAAGTGCTTCCGTGCGTATCATTTAGCTCGTTATGAATGTATGATACAGTGTCGTTCTTACTGTTTTAGCCTAGTTCCATTGATGAACTGAAACTGTTTCTTTTAAAGTCTGTTGGTCAGGCGGTCGATTGCGTACACGAACAACCTGATGAATTTGACTTCATTCTCCCCCAGGTCGTTTAGGGTCACAGCGACTTTAGGTCAATAAAATTAGCATTCCGTTTTTTTTCTCTCGTAAACTGCCACCCTGTCTGTGTTGTAACATTGATCACTTTTTAAGAAGTTGATTGTAGAAGGAAAGACAACAGATTGTATGCACAGCTTGTGTGCTTGTGAGCAGATGCAATGAAAAATAAACTGAAAATGAACCGATTACTGGCTTGCATGAAACTGCCCACGGAAATCGCGTGACTGAAGCATCTGAATGATTTGGAAAGGTCACATGCATACACAAGCGCAAAAACCTCATCGAAAAAAGAACACGGTTTTCCTTTATTCCTGGTTTTTATTGTTACAATGAGGTCATACCTCGAAAGCCGAATTTCGGCTGACAGGTTAGTGGGATTCCCAATTTACCTGTCTTTAAGGCAAAAAAAACCAATTGGTCTCAAAGGTTTCTTGTATAGAGGCTACTACAATCGTTTGAATTCTTTTAACCTGTTTGACTGTTCGTCTGAATAGCAAACACTTTAGAATCCAGTTAATTTACAAGGGCACGCTGATATGTGTCTCAGCATACTATCATTATTGCCATTGTTAACAAACCGTTAATCACTGATATATGTCATTATCCTCCCTGTCGTCATCGTGATCAAAAACGTCCTAAACATTGTTCACACGATGTAGGAATCATTGATACTGATAGACGTCCGCGATACAACCGTGAATAAGTAACCCAATTAAAGTGCACACTAAGAGGGATGAATGGAACTTATGATAAAATAAACCCCTGTGTCCAGATTCAAACATTCAGTATCGTCATCATCCTCGACACGTTGCAAATATACGAGCAAAATGCAAGTGAGATTAACACCACATTTCAAATTTCCTCAGGGTTTTCACCAGCTCAATGAGTCACTTCTCATAACTTCATAAACAACTCAGCTGAACGATGAAAACGGGTATGTCACTGAATCCGATTAGACAATCTCTTGTAAAGTTTGCAACCATCGACTGGGCAAATCACATCTTGGGGTGACAGTGTGTGAACGCTTTCTTCGGTTTTTGTGGTGGTTTTAATCAGTCAGGTAAGGTTCAACACAAACAATCCTTCATACATTATCGGGTTACAAAAGCCGTTGTTTACTTGCACCCAACTAACAACGGTGGCCACTTTTCCCATCAAAAACGAATTCAATTTTACGGGGATGATCATCAGTGCATCACTTAATCCAGTGTGACTATACAGGACCTGTGCTGATCAAACAACCCGAAATGTGTCGGTTTGTGTGACACAACGTTAGCCAAGGCGTAATTGTGAATGATCGCCAGTCTGCGATAGAGGTTACCTAGTTCACTTGCACCATGCTGGTTACTTCGTAAATTGAGAATTATTTGTTTGTAACCAATGATCGCGTTCACTCATGGCGTTTTACCTCCGACCTACGGGTTAAAGCAAACCAAGCGAACGAGTCGAAGATGTAGCTCGGTACAACAAATCCGCAGTAAATATGATTTGAATCAATGCAGTCACCGAAAATGACATACAATAAGGCACTGGTACGAAAATAATTGTTCAGCACAATTTCTATTGGTCGAACCCAGCAGAACAAATGTGAAGTAGATCCAACTAACTAAAATATTCGCCTCCATAGTCACTTGTTTTTCGAGTAAGGTGGGCAATTGGAATACTGAACACGAGACAGATTATTTGGTCCTTTGAACAATCAATCCTTCCAGCCAATGAATCAAGCGATGTGGGTAGGTCCTTGAACGACAGCCGTGTACGCGGTGCGACACAGTCACCATTTTCATCTGGAACACATTCGGCCTCAGCAAATGAACTTCCAAGGATGGCAAGTCATGGTTAGGGACTCCTTACTTGCTCTTCACACTTTAGAAAGATAACAAACATAGCCGTGAAAATGTCCAGACGTCAGGATACAAAACCGCCTGACAACATCTGATTACAGAAGGCCTCGAACTCAAGAAGGCCAAATTTACCGTCTTTATATACACACACCCTCACTCAACCGAAACTAGTTATTTAACATAAACCTGTCTCTGTGCTCCTGGCATGACGTGATGCCCTTAGTTTACACTACTGGTCCACTTGTTACCCATTTTGTCTGAGTTAAGTACTCCATATATTTTGTCCGTCCACCAGGTCTGATGAAGCTTCTTACTCAGAAGTTGACTGTCACCAGTAACCACGATTACTGACTGTTCATTGAGCGGACTCGCGATGCCCACTCCATCAGTTCCACAATAGTTCTGGACGACCAACTTTTAACATGAGGTCACAATTCTATGCTTCAGGGCCATAAAGGATGCTCATGTAATTCACTCGGAAAGCATTGTAGAAGGACCGGTCTTCAATCACAGTAGCCAAGTGAACGTGCTTGTTCAGGTGCGAGGACACGTGTGTAAACCAATTCGTACTGGATGAACAGTAGGTCGTATTTATTATCTTAGAAGGTATCTAGTAAATAAAAAGTACTGATCTCAGCTGAATTCGAGCACAAAGAGCCAAAAACAGCGTACAGCGCGGTGAGATTTTCCCGTTGAACTGTTAAACAACACCGGTGACTGGAAATTTCCGCATTCATAGAAATGCCTAAAAATCAGTTGGGAAGACTGAAAATACTTTTGACTTGCGTCTGTTACAAAATATTGGGATGTAATGATAGTAACTTTCTACGGTTCGTTCTATGTTCTAGTACGTGAAGTGACAGTCAGGACCAAGTTGATCTTGGGGTTTCCTGCTAAGAATGATTCAATAGTTGTGTGGACTTTTAATGAGGCGTTAAACTCCTAGGTTGGTCACCATCTCGTTGGTATCTGATTTACTGTATTTCACTATCTTCGATACCTTCAACACAGTAATCTCTTAGTAGAGGCTGACTCGTCCACGGACTGTGGCACGTCTGTGTGAACGCTTGTAAGTTGTGTTTCAGGCCACAGACAGCACTAAGGACTTATCTGACTCGGAATCGCACGCCGATGGGTGGGACTGAGCCGGGAAAACACTAAAACGCAGCTTGTGGGCATGGGCATATGGGTGAACCGTGTGAAATTGCTTGGCTGCGCCCAACATTGTACGAAACCATCGGTGACACTGGCCATCTGGCTATCGGGCTGACGGCCGGTTGACGATGGCCTGTTGCATCCGGCCCGTTCCGGTCCTTTCTGCATCACCCATACACATGCATATATATATATACACACACACACACAACTTTCATAGTCTGCGCTCCGTCTGGAACGCATGCTGACTCACCTGGCCAACCACGTGCTTAACAAGACACGTGCAGCGGCGCGTGCATCCTGGCCACGTGTGTCCGCGTGTAATGCGTGCATGCGCGAACGCGCTAGCGCGTGCCTACGTTATTGGAACGATCATTGTCTGTCACCTATTGTCTGAATGATCACATCCGTTCACCAGCCCGTTTGATGTTCGCTGACTGGACGTGGTGGCTCCAGAGAGGGCGAATTGACAATAGTTAGATCCACGAAACAAAGCTGCAGAACAGCACTTAAATGCCTCAGGACCCTAGTATCAGAACTTGTAATCGGATGGCTTACCTACTCTCCTGATAGCAGTCTATTTTCAGTTTACCAATGTAAACGATACTTGTTATGTATAGTTCTCTGATAGCGCATATGCAGAATTCATGGACAAGTTGTTTACGTAAAATAGGCACCTAATCCCTGCCTTCACCTCGTATTTCGCATGAGCGCACAATGATTTACACAATGACAATTAAATTTCCGTCATCAGTTTGGGAATTAGTTGAACTGTGTGAGAGAAATTAAAATTGGAGCCCGGAAATTACTGCAATTTTCCCAGATCACAAAGATCTGAAATACTTTCTAATCACTCTTCACCGTTTTACCCCTGTCCGAAACCGACCATCAAAACATTGTATAACGAGCATGTTAACTCAGGCCTGAACAATTTTCAGGGCCGATTCTCTCACCACGACCGGTTTACAAGCAAGCTTTTTCTTCAAAAAACAGAAACCACAAGATGAGACATCAGGTAAATGAGGCTTGTGCTTAACAGATTTTATTTCAGAATGGACGAAACTCAATGTTAGGATGCGTGTGCGGTAACCTAAAACGTATTCCTCACCTAAAACAACCCTTGGCCGGACCAGAAAATACTCTCAGTATACTACGCAAGTTTCACAGTCTGACTTTTCACGTCTACCAGGAGATGGTTTCTTTACAACAGAAAATTTTGTTATGCTCATTTTTGACTGATTTTGACGCCCGAACTTATCAGGAGACTGTGCTCCAACTTGGGATCATTCTTGCCATTATGACTAAGGTAAACGGATAAACGGGTGTGTTCAGACCTCACGGGCGATAGTGAGCCGAATAAACTTGTTGAATTGACCCTAGTTGTTGTTCAGGAGGGGGTTAGAGTTCAGTTCATTGGTATAACGCAAATCCTGCCAGAACCACCACCGTTATTGAGATCAGGTTGATTGGGTATTGTTTGTTTGAGGACCGGCTTATTCAAGCTCAGTAGCTGCTAGACTTGGTGGTAGGTGTTTTTTCGGAATGTCTATCATTTCTGTGGCACTGATCATGTTTTGCATGCTGGTAACTGCCGTGAAGCCTCCAACACACGAACTGTATGGCCTAAATTTCTGAAGCGACCGGAACTAAGCCTCTTGATGAGTTAGTTTGTAGTTAGTGCTTTTAGCTTTGTGAAACAGTTGTAAGTATCCGGACTGCGATCGAAGCTTTATGAATGAATTTCCCGGATCAGCCAAATCACAGGCTGCATGGCGTCTCAACTCGTGGAAGGCCTGAATAGTTTTATCATCTTCAACTAAAAAGAAGGAAGTTCTTTTTAAAACACTTTTTAAAGAGTGTGTAGAAGCTCACATCAAACAGTGAATACCAACTAATTTGCCGACTCGTGTACATGCATTACAAGTAAATAAATGCACATGGTACAAACTTTGGCGAGCGAAACGTTCGTGTTGTGCATCTGATAAACTAAACGTAGTGAGGATGATTCCAACTCATTGCTTCTAGTGAACACTTGAAAAGGATTTGAACACTTTAAAAACTTAGTAAGTGAATGTCACACGCTTTAGTTACTAGTAGTATACACTGTCGCAGAAAAAAAACACAGGGGTTGAACGGAAAACAAACGTGAAAAAATCGCAGAACTTTGACACCTAATGGATTGAAACAAACTAATTTGGAAAGCCCAGAGGTATGCAGCAGGAGTAACACAGGCTGTAACCTTCGCCAATTAACAGCACTTAATTTTACTCGGCTTAGAAGCCTGAGATCCTCTGCCGAAACAAGGTCAAGGATCTCTTACTGTTTAACTAAGATCCTACGCCGAAACACAGAGTGCAGTTCCTAATCAAACCGTGGTAATATTGACAGATCACTGGAAAATTATAGACATTGATGTGGGTCATTCACTGTGAATTACTGGTGGGTAGTTGGTGTTTGGTTAATTTCAAATCGAACACAATTCACATTTGATAGCAGCCTTCGCACTCAGCTAGACTTCCCAGTCGGCCCATTTCGAAAAGAATAACTAGATTCTAATCTCACTGTCACTAGAGCTCGTCAGTAGTGCATATCCTTGCCACGGCCGGNCCAGTCGGCCCATTTCGAAAAGAATAACTAGATTCTAATCTCACTGTCACTAGAGCTCGTCAGTAGTGCATATCCTTGCCACGGCCGGGACTTGAACTAGGGCCACGTTTTCATCAAGCAAGCGTGTTGACCGAGGCGTCACTGGCCCCAAATTAGGCACGGTCGGATTATCAAATCTGAGAGCTGGGCCACCTAAGCTTGTGAATAATGATCAGGCTACCCGATCGCCTCGAGAGGAGACAGCAACTGTTCTGTTAACTCCAATCCATAACCCTGCGACTGGGACTTCCGAAACAGGTCGAAATCTCCACTATGCATTACTCAGGTGCTCTAATGAGAATGAACCTCCGATACGGTGCTTCTTTTCGAAAGAGGCTGACTGGTAAAACGATCTGAATGCGAAGACTGTGATCAAGTGTGAGTGATTTTCAACATGAAATCAAAACGAATTATTGAATCTGGTTGAGATTGTATGACATCTCCGCGAATTCGTTGACCTGAACTGTAGAACTAAATTGGCATACACGTTAAATTATGTCACAATCATGTCAGTACATTGGAGTTACTTTGTGCATAGACGTAGACTGATCGGATGGGAACTTCCGGGAGGTCTGTGTTACAATAGGCGAGAAATAGCGTGAAAATCAACACAACATCTAAGACTTCGTCAACACTCGAAGTAAGATGTTAGTTTTGCGCTGGCTTTGCGATCCTTTACTGAAAATTGTTGTTAGCTTTGACTGTGACCAAGTGAAAACCATAAAGTTCAACGACCATCAGTTTTTCTTCGGACAGCCGGCCAGTTTGAACAAGCCAGTTCGCACACTGGGCGAACAGAACACATTTGAGTAGTCGTAAGCAAAGGTGAAATTGATAACACGGTGATATAATAACTGTGAGATGAAATGGAAAGTGGGGGAAACTGGTTCGCTTGAGGACGTGTAACTCTGCAACGAGTAATAAATTGTTTTACTCAATGAAATGGTGCATATGAGGGGGGAATATCCATATGTATCGTAAAAAGCTTATCAGTGTAAGTTCGCTACGGACTCGGACAACAAGATGGAAGGCTCGTCCTAGCAAACTGCCTATCAGAATAGACCACATTTCACTGTTGTGTAGACCTGAAAGTCTTTCACGTTGTTACGACTGCAATCCCTAAGTATGTGTCTGTGTGTCTCCAGTTCATTTGTCACAGTAAGCGGGTTTATTGCAATCAAGTCGCCCAGGCTATTTTTACAAGCCTATTGGAATGCTGGCTTGTAAATTGCACAACGCTGCGAAGCGATAAGCTGACAACAGCCGCCTGTCCGGTTTGATTGCAAATAACCCATGCGTCCCAAGACACTGAATATACACAAACATAACCACTTATATGTCACTGGGGACCATGCTGATGAGGAAGTACGCGGTCAGCTAAGGGTTTGTGATGCGCAGGTATTACAAAGCAATTTTAGTAAGGACGGCTAGTGAAAGCATACGTCGACAAGTCGACCTTACAGAACACATGTTGTTTTCAACAAGTATAGGTAATAAAAAGAGATTGCCGAGACCTGCGAACGACTTAAAGGTGAAGAATCAAATAGTCCATCGTGGATAGCTTGCCATTAGTGACTTCAGGTGCATCAGCACAAACAGACAAATCGAATCCGTTTACAGCTGTTTGCGTCAATCGACAGTCTTACTCAAATAAGTAAGCTTTATGTGTTTGTATTTGGCTGCTCTGCCGTCATTACGTTCAACCACAATTTGAGTGTTTCACGTTTGTATTTTGTGAAGCTTGTTCACGCGGTACTTTCCGTTTATGACATCTTTCTGTCTTACAAGACTGGAGCACGTTATTGGCCTTGGGCAAGCAACAAGTCAGAGTATTTTGGGTAGAATTGGAAGTCATACCGAAGTCTTTCCTAAACTGTATACCACCAAGCACAACTGATACACGCTTAAATTGATTAGTTTCGTTGATTGAATAAAACACATGGACGAGTACAACTCGTAGTATCACTGGAAGGGTCCACTGTCCTAGTTCTAATACAGAAGTTCAGATATAAGTGGAAAGGTGTCATTCCCGCTACCATCGTTCATCTGAGGAGGACGAGAATAAATCCACACCTTTTGAACTTGCACAAGAATGTTTTAGTTTAAGCTTGCAAGTGGCCATTCTATACCGGTTGGATGATCGCATAAATTCAAACAATACACATTCCTAACGAACTAGTCAGCCAGTCTGAACGATTGTTTACTTACCAAGCTAACCCTAGGGAGTTGGATACTAACGGAAATAAAACTAGTGACCCAAAATAAAATAAACTCATATTTTACCACCAATCGGTCGTATATTGTTCGACTTCGAAGTTTTTGCAATCCACTAACAAAAGATCTTCATCAGAATTTGACTACCATGGACTGACTGTTTCCTCTGAGAGAATCATGCTGTCTTACTGAAATCAAACACTTGAAGTGATGAAGCTTCAGAATGAAAACGAAAACATTTCAGTACAATTGGCTTTTTCTTCGAGTGGATCAATGACATAAAGATCCATCAGGATCCACGGCAGTATGCAGTATATCGGGCAGCTGTAAATCTCTTGATTCGGACAAAATAAGACAGAAGACTGAGGGTTTACTCGGATACAGTTGGTTCTGTACATAAATAAGTAACAGGTAGCAAATTATACAACTTGCAAGCAAATGAACTCTGAGAACGGAATTTAACCGTCATCAAATATCAGTCAATAGTGCGGTAGTGTAAACAATCCAAAGAGTTGGCACAAAGTAAACAAAAGGAGAGAGTTCAGACGAGAGTTCGTGGTATCAATTCAGAGGATTTTGCCTGTAACAATTTGATAAATGTGTGGTCAGCATTTAATGCAATCAGCAAATGGGGATATATCTAAAAGACCCACAGTACCGTGATTTGACCAATGGGGTATACGTATAAGAGCAGTTGAAATTGATGCTATGCAACCCGCCGGTTGTTGATTGGTAGCACGGTGGCAGTGTTGTGGAGCCGGGTGTGAAGGCTCAGCGGTTTGTACCTCCCGGCGGACGTCCTGCCATCTCAATGTCACTTACGCTCGTAGTAATGCGAACGCAAATTTCATTGATTCTGACCGGGAATAGAGGAACCGAACCAGTAACCATTGAGTTATGAACAAAAAAATTCTTTTTACATTACTGCTTTAGGAGATTTTGGTTTATCTACCCAGTTAACGCTTGTTAGCAGTTCCGGTTACTGAACCGTTGAGCATTTCGGCATTGCTACAATTTACATTTAAATTACTCCTAATTTGCGGTCCGTCCCCTTGACCAAACATCAAACCAAATGAAACTATGTGGAACTGGTTTCTTTCAGTCGGCTCCACTATCCGGGTCGTCAGCATCTGTTAGGTACCGACCAAACAGGTGGTGCCCGCTCTTTTGAATGAAGCTGCCAAAAATGCCGAACACAGGTGGTCGAGCACGTTTGGCCTACATCAGCCATCCTTAGTAGGGCGGTTCAACTCTTTTAAGAGAGAAATAAGCGCGTGGTTATTGCTGAAGAACGCTTGCGGTTTAGAGCCTGAGTTATACAATGGATGCATCAGTAACAGACAGATCCCATCACTACAACGAGGTTTTTAAACTGGTCTGGAAACAGATGGCCTTTTTAGCACAAGTGAGCGAAGATCAGTCATAAAACTAATCCACTCACTCGTTATTATTCGACCGCCACATCCATCCAATCGAAGTCGGTTGCAGCCGTCGCAGGCCTAGTCGAACAATCGGTCCATCGACCTAGTCATGCATATTACCCGATCTCGTCCACATAGGTGTAGAAGTTAGAACCCATTCCACCGTCCACCGATTGGTCAGCTTATAAAAATCAACAGATCTTTTTGCGCTGTTAGGAAAGACGAAAATGGTCTGTGTCCTTTCCATATTTAGGCCTGCTGACCCGAAATGTAATGCATTGCACCGCATACCCAGCAGGCTCCAAACCGTCCGGAAAATCACAATTAGGATAGTTTCTACTTGTTATTATTGAAGTCCATCCCAGTTATGTACAGGATTCATCAAACTTACTGATCACACTGACACCTTACAGTCATTTTTGCTTACTTGGCCTGACAATGTTGCGGACAGTGGAGATTTTGAAAAACAGAAACATTGAGAGTTGGCATAGTGGGATATCGTGTTTTAGTAGAGTAGGTTGTGAACGTACTGTAAAGCCAAACACTTTCTCATCTTATTGACTGATGTTTTGTCGACGGCTTATCTGATGTTGCTTATATCATGAACATAGAAAATGTCTCCTATTCCATTCAATCGGACCATTCATAACACTGGTCAGATTAGTCGACCTTTAAACTAACTGACTACCTTTGGATCTAAGTCGTATACTGATTCCTGAAAATTATTTCGAATTGTTATCATGTATATTACCGGACAGAACAAAAATAATTTACGAGATGTTAATGGATTGAATAAGGTGGGGTAACGTTTGTGTGAACACTTGATCATCAACAACAGGTGTTAGATGAGTATCAGAATCGACCTCAACTCTCCACATAATAATGACTCATTAAACTCAATCATTGGCCTAGACAACCACCACAAATGAAGGCCGTTTGAGGAATGCAATGAAACCAACATAATTGTATCAATATTCATCCTATGAGACTACACTATACAAACCGGAATATTGGGAGCGTGTTCACCCGCTATAGCACCCAAATGGCTGTAAAATGAGATTTTTAGAAAAGGGCGGTAAAACGTATTTATGACTTTGAGCCATTTGGTCTTGTTTTTGAGAATCCCTCCAATTCGTCATCGTAACCAGTTAGTCTGATGGATCCACCAAAAGCTGTGTTTGGATAAGTAGACAAGTACATATTTCACAATTATCTGAATGCATGCCATTCTAAGGTAATGCAAAATGATGATTACCAGTTTCTGCTGGTGTAGTTTTGGTAATACTATCAGTAACCGTTTCGATTTGGTTGCGATTGCTAGTACTGTACAAATTATCTTTTCATCAGCATAGAAAATCTCCCAGATTTCGGGATTGCCAATTATCAAAACACTTTTTGTGATGAGGGTTTGGATAAATTGAACTATGAATATATGAACAGGTTCGTTATGAAATGGACTATAAACGCGGAATTCGATCCGACCTCATTTTTGTTCCTCATGGTGGGTTTGCATTGGGACCGAATTCCCAGTGGAGGGAATACGCATTTCTTACGTGTACTCTCCAACAACACAAAGACAGCCGGGATGCAATACAACTGCACATAACCTAGTCTAGTGACACTTTGAATGCTACTACTCAATCGAATACTTGGGCCGTATGACACTAATATCAGTGAATGCAACCAGAAAGCTTGGTTCGAAAGCGGTTACAGATAGAAGAAAGACTGCTGAAACAAGGGAGTTGCAGTTTTTGTTCAGATTTAAGTTTATTTCAAAAAATGTCTACTGACTGTCCAAAAAGAAAAAATCAACGTCTGATTTACAAGGCAAACGATTATTTGTAATTAGTTATGCAAATGCTGTCTGATTAGAAAGTGTAGAGTACATGCCACATAAGGCTTCGCCAGTCCAAATACTTTATGGACAAAAATCTTCTAGCTAATGTACAAGATTATCTGCTCCTCCGTTGTTTATTGAGGTTCTAATATTAGGATAGCTGATTCAACCAGATGGCACTTACTCAACAGCGGGTTGGATAATGTCTCATACTATTTCAAAAATAATTTACTACAAACGATTCGATCCAAAAACGAAAAAAACACCTAGTTTAAAAACAGAGGAAGTATATTTAGCAAGCACTCATCCTCTCATGGTTTGGCACATAGAGAACGCCGTACCACTTCAATCTGAACGGGCTGTCCTATATCACCTTATATGCGCTTGTAATGCTAATCCGATCGGGTGCAGAAAGAACAGACTGTTCAACTTCACAATAAAAATTTTCTCACACCTGTCAGATCCGTCAACAGTGCCATTCTGGAGAAAACAACAGATAACAAACACGTCGTTGACACTAAACGACCTACCTGCTGTTGATTTCTCATACAGACTTCAGAAATTGTCTGGAGCTAAGTTGATCACCACACGTTATCTGTACCCGCATTTTATTGACAAAATCTGCATCGAAAACCTACGTTTGCAGTGGTCGTAATCAATGTAAAAAATGCTCTCTGCATGCTTTCTGCGCCCTCAGTAATCGCTAAAAATCTAGCCTCTTCAATTTCTCGATTACTTCGTTAAACACAACGAAGAGCAATTTGACAGGCAAATTATGTTATGACTGTTCTACGGTCTGTTTCGAAATTCAGGGGGAATTTCCAGTTTTTATCTACATTCATTTGTTTTTTAAGTTTATAGTTTACAACAACATACTACTAATGAAAATTTTATAATAGACAGTACACTGGCATATGAAACAGACAAACATTATTTGCATTTCCTTGGCCAGTCACAGAAAGCGATTTAAGACATTCTGAGGTATGATCATTATAAAATTAGTTTAACCGGATACTTGCGTTCTATTTAGTCGCAACAGGCCATTTCCCAAAAGTGCTGTTCTGTAGTGACGTCATGACCATTTCGTTGTCTGTTGAACAAAAATACTGTTCGATTTGTCCGCCTATTACTTTGCATCCCTCCACTGAAAAAAAGGTGTAAACCAGCACCCATTCTTTTGTTTTCTTGGAGGACTTTAGTCGTACCCCGCTTTCATCCAGTGACGTGTCAACTGACCTTGAAGTAAGTTTGAATGTCGTGAAAATGTGATTGAACACACAACAACTGCTATACTATAACAGCAAGTAGATGTGCCTGTGAGCTAAACAGGAGT
Organism: Paragonimus westermani; assembly: GCA_008508345.1. Lineage (NCBI taxonomy): Eukaryota > Metazoa > Platyhelminthes > Trematoda > Plagiorchiida > Troglotrematidae > Paragonimus > Paragonimus westermani. Next base: position 227,827 of record QNGE01000012.1, on the reverse strand, counting down.
CGATATCTGACAGAAAACGTTAAAATTTTCAGTCAGGAAAAGCAACTATACTTCTTACTGACGTCATAAATGAAGCACTAAAATCGAAAGTCATTTCTCCTGTTCCTATGTTCATGTACCGCGTGGAGCAGAATAGCGTGTCACATGTACGAACGTAAATCAAACAGTATCCCTTCTTAAGAAGACATTACCATTAAGTTTGCATAGTTAAAAGTAGCAAGGGGGATTTTTAGTCGTACATGAAGAAACTATTTCAGCCTTCAGAGAATTATGGTCCTTGTCAGTGTAACAGTCGGATCAGAACAGGTGTTCACAGAATTGTGAGGTTTCTAAAGCTCAAGTCAAGCACTGCATAATTAACGATTTGAAAAACTTTTGTATTTCATACTATAAGTTACACACCACTCAAAACTGACTACAGCTGTGGTATTTTCATGGGTATTTTAATCAGCCTGTTTCAAACTGAGACGCTATACTTCAGTTTTGCCCGTGTGAGAGTTCGTCAATACTGCATATCTTCGCCACGGTCGGGATTAAAACAAGATCAGGCTTTCGCGAAGACAACTATGCTGACCCTTTTGCCACTGATATCAATTTCGGCCATGACAAGCACGTACAGTACTGACGGCCTCTAAAATGGGCGAAACTCGAGAACAGTGCCTCTTTTCGAAAGGGTCTGACTGGAAAGTCTATGGGATAGTCGCGACCAGTTTTAAGTGATCCTCAGTTTATATAAACTAACTTCGTGCAACTCCCAAAATTACATCAGGAATTCAAGTACACAGGCGGAGTGTAGAATATTTATGAGATGGTGCAGTATACCGTGCTGGAAACAATACAGTAGCTACAAAGGTGGATTGTGAACTCACTGCTCGGAAAGCTGTGAAAGTCATCAATGGCATAGATGCACTGAGTATTAGGTTAACCAGTGAAGTTTCTTTATTCTTGAATGTCTTTGTGAAAGCTTCTTTGGATGTGGATCAGTGAATAAGTATTAGTCAACGTTGACAGATTTCTTGTACATATGCAAAAAGCCTGAATTTTACTGTATGCGATTATACGATTTTCTACCAAACAAACATTCCATTTAAAAAATTGCTTCCTGGGTTTCACTTTCAAGGGAGAAATTAACAAGTTCATATAATGTGGCTGAATAACATTTCGTTGCATCTTCACAAACCCATAATGCGGTTAACCACGTCCATACGGCGAAAGCAAACTGTTCATCAGTTGATCAACCAGTGAACTAGACCGTGTGATGTAGAACAACATTGGAAACACACTAGCTCAATTAGAGATCGCTACCATGATAACCAGAAAGTGAGAAAAGACCATTCAGACTGAAACTTCGTTCATGCTTGAAAAAAGATCACGCCAGTTATCAAGCGTGACTTTATTTGATAAATCGGATGAAAGTGTGGAAAACAAGTGATAAACATAAGTTGGTTAAAAAATTGTAGGTTCACAAGAGTTTTGATATTCTTGTGAATTGTGATTTCGTTGTCTCTTCATATTAGGCTTGTTCGACTGTTCGATCGACGTACTAAATCACTCTTACTCTAAAACTGACTGATTGTCCTTGCGGGAACATTCATTGACATTAAGCCCAAGTCAGCCAACACTATATTTGCACACTCAATTTCATGTACACAACGAAAGTGGCACATCGGAAAGTTTTTGTGTTGCGTTGTATGTTGGATGAAGCACATTAAGTCAAATCATATTTCAAACAGTCTCTTTAGCAACACAGCCGATCGATTGCAATCTCGTTACATTGTCAGTTGGGTTGTCATTTTGTTTCACGTAAGTACAACTAAAGATCGGTTCGTTAATCATGACTACTGGAAAGCTGACACTAATCATCACTTTTCTGAATGAGAGCGTTGATGAGGATTAATTCAGCATCCGGCGAGAATCCGGAGTTCTGTTGTGAAGGTACAAATTGCATTCTTCTAATGAATGCCTAAACCCACCGTAAAACGGATTGAAGAAATTGTTTCACTTCGGATACATCGATTACTGGGCTGTAGTAGATAATTCGGACTAAATTTCATGTCAGTCAGCGTGAATAACAGAACCACTTGTAGCTTGCGACTGCATATTTAATATGTGGGGTCGTAATCGAACCATAACCTCCTCCACTGGTAATAGTAACACTTGCAGTTTGTTCTTTTTAACTAGTAAAAACTCAGCTCATTGTATTTTCAGAATAGAGTTTACCACTTCGGATTTTATGATCAACAGACAAAACTACAACAAAGAAGACACACAGGAGGCCGTAATGTAAACCAACTATTTGCTACAATACTGATTGTTATCTTGACGCAACTGGTCACTTTACAATCTTCAAGGTGATCGCAAGAAATGGCGAAAAATAGGCTTTAGCGTATCACAACTTGGAAGCATTTGGTAGCGGTGTGAAATCTAATATGTAAGACAGCTATTTACCGAGATTGTTATTGCTACAATGAGATCTACTGAGTTTCAATTTACTAGTGGCAAGGGCATTCACACTATAAGAAGGCGATATCTGAATATGACGGTGAAATGTAATCTGATGCGCCTCATGTCTTGATTTAGTGAGTCCACCTTTTCAGTGGCAGTTCAAATTTGGACATAGAGCCACTTTGAGGGGTAAGCGAAATAGAATGCCTACATAGTTAGTTTACTCATCAGTTACTGAGTAATTAGATTGCAGTAAGAGGCATTGACTGCAGCATGAATAATGCAGGATAAAACGAGCGACTATGGGAAGAACTAATCGGAGTGTTGACAAAATAATCAGCGTGTGCAGGAACAAAAACATCGCACACAAAAATATGGAGTAGGGGATGGAACGTCGACCTGAAATACAGTTCAAACGTTCGTGATTTATTCTGGCTTATTTACAATGACGCCAACACTGTCAATCACACAAAGCTGAATGTTTGTGCCAGGTTGCCTGTCTGCTTTTGTCTAGGTTTCAGCAGCGTGACAGTAAAATCCAGCCCACATATTGTGACAAATTGCAGGATAAACTTTTGTGTTGTAAAAAGCCTACAATGAAGCAAGCTTGCTTGATATTCCATCAGTTAAGAACGTGTAGGATGAGAGACTCTGAAACTGAAAACGAGGGAAAAAATCAAAATGCATCTCGCAACAAACTTATGAGGATTACTACCATTCCAGTTAACCACATCATCACGTGCATACATGGTTGGCGGCATCCGATTCGGATTAACCTGTCACAGTGACCGAACCCAAAGGACGCCTGCGCTTAGCCATCACTGCAGTTGGCTTGCGCTGCACCACTTGCACTTCCACCAACACACCACATATCCAGTATAAACCCGAAGGAATAAGACTGGGAGGTGTGCCAGTGGGGCCTTTGTGTCCAGCCGGCCAATGCTGGTTAGCCAGTTGATTGGCTAATAAGGAAAGGAAACCCCTATCTCTCGGAAACTAAACAGAGAGAGGCTGCAATGACGAGATCTAATCTAGGAAGAAAGATTTTTGAAGCGTAATACAAGAAGCGTTGCAGTATAGGATTGCATGTTAGTGCAACCGAAAGAAGGTGGAGGTGAAAAGCAAATTTCTCGATCAACTTTGAAAATCCAGGCAGCCCATTCATCACACAACACACCAACAAAGCCGAAGAAAAAAAATGTGTAGAAGACCGCAGCCACTCACGCATCTGCTTTTTGTCTGGCTGCTCCCCTTCGGCCAATCTGACAAGGTTGAACTTGCAAGAACCGAAGTCCTAGTCAGCACAGCCCTCCGGATCAAAACAGCACGCAAGCCTGACCACCACGCCAAGGTAGCAGAAAGGGTCAGGACGTCCATATATATATATATATATATATACATATATATACATATATATATACGTGCATATATGGACTACAGCAATAAAAACGTTGTATCTTGCCGCCCGAATCGTCACTGACTTACTCACAAGCTTATTAAAACCGTTTTGATTACCATCGTGTATAAGTAACGGAGACCAAATAGACAATATTTATGTATGTTCTCTTCTTAAGGGGGACTCACTAAAACATTTCAAAACATCAACATATCGGTATGCTACATTCAAACATTGTGCATGCAACAATAAGCGCTCTTCAAATCGAAGAATGGGCATAGCTGCCTAGTCAGTAATACCCAGATGTTCACAACTGACAGCAAAATGGCCACTCCGAAACTGCCATCTCACAGCAGTGCTCGTGATGTGCAGGGTGTGCTTTGTTATCAAGGTCACGCTGGAACATGGTAGTGATATGCTTTTGTATCTGAATGAACGGCAAACAGAAACATGGCAACAGAATAATACAGGCTGTTACAAGTTGAATTTCACTCAAGATTGCAAGTTCATTAAAACTAGCTACTGAAAACATGCTTCAGATTACCAGTGTCGTTGGCTCGCCAGTGGGAAACAAGCTGTCCGTTGGGAATTTGTACCAATACCAATTCCAAGCATCCAGTGTACCTGAACTGATTTGTTTCGCCAGTAACTGCAGTAGTGTGCCATTAAGTGCCCTATAAGTTCAGAAAATGTCACACTACTTCAGTTGTCATTAAGTTTGGCTCTGAGATGACCAGGCCACGCTCTGAATCTTTCAGTAACCTAGTAGAGGAATTTCTTGCAATGCATGTTATACAGTTCTTGTTGAAACTGGAGGATGCATTTCAGTTCAGTTAAATGTGGTTTGTGGATATGATGCCTGTGTTTGTTCCGGTCAAGCAATTCAGCTCGTAAATTAGTACTAATGAGACGCCCTTTTTGCTCTGCGTAGCAGCACAGCGGACTGCTGCATTTGTGTAAGTACAAGAAATTTCCCGTTTCCACTGGTGTCGCGTCACGGTCACGTGATAGAGTGAGCAACGCGAAAATGCGATTTTCGGCTTATGCAATTATTGATTGCCTTGGTATGACTTATTGTCCCATAGATTCACAGCAAGTTTTCAATCTTTTTAACTAACTGGGTTATACTAGTGAACGTGGTTCTGCTTCCAAGAAAAAAATATCTGATTTAGAGAAACATCAGGTCAACTGTACCTACAAAATTGCTGCGGTCATTTTTGATATTGTCGTGATAAAACTGATATAATACATTCATAATGGAATTGAACACATGCTACTAATGTTGACTTCAAAGTTATACCGTCGTCTGTCACCATGGATTTATTCCTGTGCGTGCCCATAATTTCCGCACTGATTTAAGACGTTCAGAACATCTGAGGTAAACAGCAAAAATAATTCACTGATGTGTTATTAACTTCAGAATGGAATAGTTTCAACAATTCTGAGCAATGACATCTTGAAGCAACAGTATGGGAGCAATAAAGCTCTAGATCAGTGTCGGCCGGAAACTTGAGGTTTCTTTTCTCTTCAGTTTCTCAAACGTAACAGTAATAACTTCCCATGCAAGTTGGATCACATCAAGATTTCGGCAGCTAATCACATAATTGAACTTAACCCAACACGTCAGCTCCATGATCAGTTTCATAACGGGGTAATGACAACACTTCCTCCAAATCAGACTGAAGCTTACTAGAGAGCATCTTAGCTTATCATATCCAAAAAATGAAGCAGCCTGATATCACTCTTCTTCCATTCAACGTTCGATTCTTACTGTTTTACGTTCTCACATATGCTCCGAACTTAATTCAGAATTATTGTGATATCCGCGAGTCAAAAACCGCCCATAACTGATAGCAGTATTCACAGTTCATATGTATTTCTCAGCTGGTCTGATTTATCAGGATCGAGTCCTAGTTTTGCTACTGCTCATAAATAGTACAACTTGTTCTGTCTTGGAGTTGAACTCAGAATGAAGTGGTTCTGAAGCAAGCTTGTTGACGATATCTTTGCCGTAGGTGTGGCTGAACCGTAAACTCTTAGCCACCGTTGTCTTTAGAAAGGACAACAACCATGTGGCCAGCTCCACTCGCTAACCCCGTTACGAAAACCTACCAGTCAATGTAAACCAGCCGGTTCATTCAACTACTGTGGACAATATTGGCATCGCTGTGGAGTACTGACTTATCTATTGTGAATACCATTTGCACTGTGCCGTATCCATGTAGGTATGTTGATCAACGTCAACCAATATATGATTATATGCCGTAACTCGGTTTCTGGAATTGGACGATTTCGTCTACTGAGGGTGGAGGCAGGATATAAATGGGAAGTAATAAGAGAATAAACAACAGTAGAACGACAGAGGCTCCCTTCAACCTGCTGAACACAATATTTCGATGAGTGGTAAAAAGCTTACGTTTACCTCTGAACATATATGTAACACCATATCGGAATAGCTTAGATAATGTGTCTAGTTGGATCTGTTCTTTAGCGTTTGCGGAAAAAGTGTTGAGTAAGGAAGGCAATGATGTTCGACCTACGAAGCCAAAGGGCTGTAGTGTCACCGTAAGGAAGCTAAGAAAGTTTGTAAGCCATCGCTGTAAAACATTTTATCTCACTTATATCCACAACTATTACTGGGGGATGTTTAAGTTATGTGTAGTCATCCTATCGAGGTCTCATTTCACCTACAGACGAATGATTAATTTCCCCTCACTTGTACCATCTGAAGCCGTTGCTAGTTAGGTTCTTCGCATTATTATGTCTTCCTAAATAGTTTGCTTTGGATGCAATTAAGTGACTATAAATCTGATGAAAAGCACGTTTCTACACCAGAGGGTCAGACTTGTGGGGCAATCCAAAGAGTTACGTCTTAATCGTTACAACCACACTGAGTCAACCGATCGCACAAAAACACACATAGAACAAGAGTGAACTTTGACCCCCAAACTACGTGTCCCAGCTTCGAAATTGTCGATAATGATCGAAACCAGAAGGAACAGCTGGTCCGGTCTGTCTCTCTTCCCTGCGTTTCTGTTTTATATGGTCCACCAACCCACCAAACAGATCCTACACTGATGAACAAAAACAAGGAAGACGGTTCAAGCAGGTGTGTGGGCCGTTCAGTTGACCGAGAGTGAACGATGTTAGTTGTGTGACATCCTCGCAATCCCCACACATGGTCCTGGAGCTAGTCTTAATAAACGGTTCACTGCTCTGGGGGCATGTAATACGGGACTCGACAGGTGGGACACGAAACATCCATTTGGACCAGTTGATGACCGAAAACGAGGTGATCACGCAATGGCTTGTCACACACGCATACGTGCATGCGCACCACGCGGTGACCCAAGCCAGGGAAAGAAAGTCAGGACAGCCTCGGAATCAACCGATTACCCGCATAAATCACAAGGCCCGCATCTGTTGTGAAGGGGAAATACATTCAATGGTTGTGCGGATTTGAGTTGGATTTTTACGATCGATTAATAATAGGATTTCCCTTTTTGGCGCCAGTGGTGTGAACAAGATCTGATGAAAATTGTCGGATGGTGATTTGTGTCTGCGTGTTATTTGTAATGCGCTGACGGTTCGGAGGAGCGTCAACAACATCGACGGCAACTGGTGCCACATCGAGACAAAGACTTAAACCGTATCATTCACTAGTATCCAGCAACAAACAAGTCATATTTGTTAGTAAACAGGTTGAGGTATATGAACTGGGTTAAAGATACATCTATCAGCCGACACTCGACAGGATCCAAAACTCTGTTCACTTGTTGCAGGAACACCAGCACTCTAGAAATTGATCCTAGTTACAAACAGACCAGCCAGGTTTATTTGACAGGTGCCGGTTAGACGATGCACATTTTTAATGTTGTCGGTCACTCTTAAGTTTTGTATTCTTGAGCCTTGTTCTAATACGGCTTCCATGTTAGTGGAAGTGAGACACAAAAATCATTCTTGGAACACAGTGTGGGTTTGGAACATGAAATGCTTTTGCTCATTAAATAAACTGACCACATGGACAGTAGGAATCTCAGGGAGATGTATGTGGTGTTCGCCAACACATGATATTTGCTTATAAGCATAAGTAATCCATAATTTCAAAGCAAGGGGTAAATTAATGTGGCGTGGTTCACTGATCTCTACTGAGTTAATAGGCTGAACCACTCTTGCATAACCGTGTGAAAAGTCATAATAAAAAATGTCCCAAAGCCAGGTGATACGCTAAAACCAGAGACACATTCAAAGTAGGGTTTTAATGTCTACTTAATGGTAGTAGCCTTCGCTAATTCTGATCACATCTCACCCACAAATGGTTCCGTTGATTCCTACCCGTGGGCCCAAACTAAAACTGGCAAAGAACTCGAAGAAGAAGGTAGTCCTCTCGAAGGATCAAAGCTTTTCTTGATCTCCAAAGATTCAACTGCGAGGAATTTCATTCATGATAAAACCTGGTTATAATACCTCGTTCAGGCACAAGTACCGATGTCCGCGTCCGGATAGATTTATCCTGTCAACTAAAACTAAGTAAATAGTATGTTCTTACGTTAATGCAAGTGACTTCCAGTGCTACACATGTGCAGACACATCCTGAATACGGTGTAACCCGGCTGTTGGAACTGTTGAAGTTCGTCTGATATGTCTGTTGTCTTGTGTTTGGTATGAACCGGAGCGATGAAATCGTTCTAGCATGTTTGGTTTGGTTAGAGAAAGCCGATCCTAAATTTGCCCTTATTAGTCTTTGCTGTGTACAGTAAACAATCATGATGAATTTTGCACCACAACTGCAGACACAAAATGTCTGCTATCTTTTTTTTATAATTATCATTGGCTATCTATTAAAACTTTCCTCTTGACATTGTTTGACACGATGTCACCTTTATCTGCACCCGATTGTTTTTATGAGCTCACTTCCAGTTGAGTGGTGACTCGCGTTTGATTAATCCCTTTTGAATGACTTTTTGCTGGATGATTTGTGTGCCCGGTTAATTCATGTTCAAGGTGAGGTAGTACCTTTATTGGAATTTTATCAAACAGTACCGTATAAATTCCAATCCTTCCAAATGTTTTTTCTGACGATTTTTGGGTTTGAAAGATAATCCCGTTGACATGATCGTCTGAATAAACGTTGATGAAATGTTCGAGTACGTGTTACTAAGCGAACCAGCCTAAATTGCCAGGAGCGATTTAGCACCAGTGTAACACCTTGTGTATTAAAACTGACTCAAGCTGATTAGAAGGAAAACGATCGATTCTTGGTCTCCCGCTCTTTGAAACCGGTTAAGAATTTCCCTGAAAACCTGCGAGAATTTACTGAACTGAACAAGACAAAGGATAGTGGTACCTAACTACTGAGAGGACTATACGGGATAGTTTGGGAGGCTGACGTTTTTAGTGCAACAATATCGCAGAAACGGGCTAACGGAAACTGAAAGCATGGAGCCACAAGGTCAGTGTAATGATGAAAACATAGGGTATATCCACGGAGGACGAAAATATGTAATTTCAACAGTTGTCTTGCCAGAGCACAATATATGCAGCACCTGTTGTGAGAGAAAATCCATGTGTATGTTGATGATCTGCCACTCCAAGACGAACAGCGTATCTATAACCGCAGTAGTTGAATTAACTTGTCGGTTGCGTCAGTGTTAATTGCGATTTTGGAGACAACCTTCTGCCTTGTCTGGATGTAACAACTTTGTAACTGGAAACACCAGTTTGGACCGTCATCCTATATGTAACCTGTTTCACTAGGTAGAAATGTACACCTTAATAAAATGGTTTCTTGGTCATAGCGGTGGCAGGGAAACTGTCAGTGGAACTGTTTACGTCTGTTCGCTCTCAGCATCTCCGAAGCAACTAGATAAAGAGCGACTTCACATTCTTTCGGCGTATACATATCATTTGAGAAGCAACAGTCAATCGGAACACTTTTGTATTGGGAAACATGTGTGACAGTTAAATGTCCTTAATACTGCGTACGTCGTTCATGTGTAATTGGTCGAAATGAGAAAAAATATCCACTACCTAATTTGCGAATCGAGACCCCAAATGAACGCTGCATGACCCATCGTCCTCTGTACTGACATCTTTGTTGCTATCTCCAATTTTTCTTTTCATTAGGAGCGTTTACTCAAATGACCAACACCCATACACCATAAATGTTAATCCGCACTAATACACCATCGCCTCCCTAAACGAGGGAGTTAAATTTCGTGCTAATTAATGAACATACATAGCACCCAAACGCCGGAACATAGTTTTCGGTTCACCGTGGTTCACGAACTCAAACGCCTTATTAAGGTACATAAACCGAGCTTATACTCAGTGGTTTATCACTGTGTATATGAATGTGACAAGTAACGACCATCATGTAAATTGTGATACTCTTGGTCCTGAAAAAGTGTTGATCATCGAACACATTTAGACATCCAGGCTACTAAGTAAGACTGTAGCCAGGACGATGGGTAATGTCTAATCATTGTTAGTCTCCTCTACCTTCAATCAGAATTACGTTTGAGGTATCTTCCAACCCCCGTGTGACAGTTTCGTGCTTCTTTTGGGTCGAAGTGACGAAAGAACAGTTATTCGGTGTCACCCTCTAGGGAGTTTGTCAACAAACTAATTTAATTCGGCATCGTCCAGTTTTGGAGGTTTTGGACAGCCTTGTACACCTCTCTGAAGTATGGAATGAAATTGTCCGATGTAACCATTTATTTTTCTCACCTGGCCATTGACACTTGATCAGTTTAACGTACGACAAATGTGAGCGCTTCATGACTGTCTTTCGATGGCATGCGCAGTAATCCGGAATCTCTATTCATGAATCATTGACTGGACTGGATGGATAAGCCAAAGGCAAATGAAAATGAGTCATAAAACTAGTTGTGCGCTCGCGAATTGGTCTACCTGACTACTTCTGAAAATGGCCGCTGATCCCACGAAGAAGGATAAGGGAGGAAGCCACAAATTCATACCCCAAATCAGACAATTTGAACTTCTTGGGTGCTACTACGGTTATCCAGTTTTTTGACTGCAACATCCTACCGTTTAGAGTAAAAGATACAAGAACAACAATGTGGCTAATGACTGTTACATACTGGAGGGTTGTGTGTGTCATCGCGCTTTTAAGAAGCTCAAAATCATCGTTTCACTTAGGACCTTCAACACAATTTGGTCTTCCGAATATGGCTACGTAACCGTTGTGTGATACATTTTCCAAACGTTTCACACTGACATACAAACACTTGACGGTGGTCTTCTCTGCTGAGTTAAATCTGTCATACTATTCACTGTCAATCGGGACCGGTTGTTTGTGACAGACAAGACTTGATGGGAAAGTGGCTAAACGGGCGGTCGTTGTCAGCATTTCACCGTCACATTAGTTTCGTGAACCATGAATTCCGTAAACACCCACAAGTGCTAACCATGTCCAAATAACACGGATCTAATAAGCGCTGTGCGCGTTCGGTCGCTTGCTATCAACCGTCTGGTGTGATCGGTTAATGAAATACAAAGACACCTTACTCCCCGATTGATTTGAGTTCTCACTTCAATCGGATGTGGTTTATAGTTTCTTTTAAGGATTATCAGATTCTTTCGGGTTAGCATCAAGAACCATCCCAAACTTCCGTTAAAAAAGACGGTTCATACTACATCGGTGATTTCCGCGTTGATTGTACAAAGTGCTCGATATCGTTTTGTAGCGGATGCCAAGACGGATGGCGTTCTGACTCATTTCAAGTTGCCACCTGGACACTGAGCGTAAGCCAAGATGTTAAAACGTTCCATTTCCAAAAGTCTAATCCACCAAGAAAATTACAATAAGTTTGACCCGTACGTTTCATATGTTGAGGCACAGGTGGGGCAGACGTAGCTCATCAGTAAGAAATGTGGTAAGTTGTGCAGATCCAATGCCCATCTGACTGTGCATAGTAGTGCACGTTGATATAGTGACGGTGTACATCACTATACAAACATCCAGCATGACAACGTCTGCCTGCTTTGATTTGCTAACAATCTGAAATCACTACGTTCTGCTCAAGGCAAACTTCATCATCATCTTCATCCTTTAACTCACGTGACATTTTCGGCTTCCAGCATGATAGATTAAGTGGTAAATGTTACTCCAAACCACCTTTGTATTTTACTGTCGAACCCGACATAAAATGAAAAGTATTTTGAATTGTGGTGTCGTTCAAAATGAACCGTGATGTTCCAACTGGAAACAACTGCTGATACGTTCCCACATATCAACGAACTCACATACTCTTAGAGGCGCAATGAACTGTTGACAAACAGTTACTCGCTTGAACACATACCGTCTCCGGTCATCCGTACTCACTTGAAAGAACAACTCCCATAACTCCCATGACCTAGAGAATCCGGAAGCAATCACGAAGGTCTATCAATATTGTTACCAGTAGAGTACGCTAAAACCTGGTGAGGTATTCATAAAGTGAATCTTGGCCTTCAAACTAATACTAACAATTATTAGTCAGTCATATATGAGAGATCATCCTGTACGGTCAAGCTGTGAACTAGTCTCTTGCCCATCTGCATGTTAAAGAAACCAAGTCGTAAAATTAGACGAACTGAATTTCACCTTCCCTTCTGTCTAAAAGTACAAGGGAATGAGAGTAGGGAACTCAAGATATTTCAGCCACAACTAACCATCACAACTATTGCATCTGAAGTGAATAACCAAACCTACCGGAACAATAAAAAAGCAACCGTCCTACCATTAGCCGCATTGTTACGTTTTTAAAATAAAGAACTATGTACGCTTTTCTATCAACACTCATCAGTCAACGGTTGCACTTACTTAAACGCTGATATGCTTCGCTACATCACGACATTCTCGTAACAATAAAACTAGTTTGAACGCGCTCTTGTAGCTCAGGTCATCGCTTCTTTGGGCATAAGACTTGACGTTCCTTTCGAGAGATTCATGTTTGTAACAAGTCGAAGCAAAGTGTGTGGACAAAAAGCATCGACTGCACATTACTGATGCGGCAGCTTACCCGATGATTACGCTTACACCACTGGTATTCTTATGCTGATGGTTTAAGGTCAGTATAATCATGACAAAACTTTAGGTTAGCCACAGTGATCACGCAAGTTATGTGACCAGGCAAGGTGAAAAACCTGCCGCACAGAGTTATCGCGTGCGCTTGCGGCTGAGTGGCGCAGCGTTGTCATGACTGGAGACATCGGTGCGGTCATTACAGGTGAAAACTGAACTAAGATCTGGGAGCATGTTCCCAGCAGTGACTCATTCGGCACAGGATAACCTAGCGTTCAAGAGTAGTTGATTCAGTGGTCTAAACCGCTATGATCGAGACACAGTGCTCTGTGGGTCCAGTCTGTCCAGTAGGACAGAGTCCAGCCGTCTTCCGTTCACGATAACCGGCCTGCTGTGCACCGAGTTAGATACACCTAAACATATACCTCCTAACATTTCGCAAAGCTTCCAATAGTCCTATGATGCAGTGTGAACAGAACTCTTGATAATTGCAAAGGCAAGATCACGCTCACTCACATTAGTCGTAATTTGACTTCATAACCCCTGTGTGGTGACCGTGAATCATCACTAAAGTAACCGGGGTAGTGCGATAAGAATGGCTGCCATTAACTGCTTCCTACCCTCCTCACTTATGAATTCACCCACCATCATGATTCGTTGAAAACCATTACAATGCGATGATAGTACTGAAAGACGGAAGCTTACAGATCATCTCTAAAGGTGCTTATGCGAGAATGTAAAAGCCCATTGTTTGTATGCTGTCTGTACCGATGAAACGACTGTTCAGAAATAGTTAATCCATTAACTGACTGTCGGATGGAGCAAGGTTGATGTGCTTTGAAGGTCTTCTGTTAATCTGGCAACTCGGTGGTCGTCCGTTTGGAATACATTTTAAGCTAGCTGCGTTAAAGTCACGAAGAGTGATCTTCGTAGCCCGTGTTTCTCATCATTCCATTTTGGTTTGCACATAATAACACTTGGTCACTAGAATACCATGATGGCACTTCTTATCCGGACCAGGTTTGTCTTGATTACCTGATGATGACACTTCGATTGGCGTGTTTTATACAAAATAATCACACCATCTGGCGCTTATACTTCTCTAGACTTCAAAACAGTCATCAGCCTAAACGAAGGAGATGGGCAAGGCCCCACTTTCGATACTAAACGGATATGTCTTATTCAACAGTATTCTCCATGAACCATTACAAGGACACAGTGAACAGTCTTTTCATCGGTACAGACAGCATACAAACAATGGGCTTTTACATTCTCGCATAAGCACCTTTAGAGATGATCTGTAAGCTTCCGTCTTTCAGTACTATCATCGCAAACGCCTCTGTTTTCCAACCAAATCTTGCTAGCAGCTTAACGCTTTATCATAAGTTCACTAGAAGTTACTTTTGTTGGCGCCCAAACTATACTCCAAGTTCAATAAAACGTGTGTCCGTAATGGCGGCTGCTTCTAGCTCGAACTACCGCACATCGTGCTATTTTGAGCACTCACACACAGGGACACATAACTCTGTGGATGTGGATTTCAGCGATCACCGGTGAGATACGCTGACTTATACGGATAGAGCAGTGATAAATACGTTTCAGTAAGCCGGTGGAACTCGTGAGCCGTTGAAAAAACTTCGACGCGCTGCACGTATTGGACACCTCTAAGGTTAAATGCATCGAACCATGTATGAATTAATTACCGGATTAAAGTTACTTGGTCCTTTGGCCAATCACGCCAAATATTTCCGTCAGATAATGGTTCTAATTAGCCATCATTTTACACTATAGTGATATCGTATGCTTCGGATCTGCAGTTGTGTTCAGCAACGAGACACGTGCACAGCTAATGAGTACAGAAATCACAACACGGTTTTAGTAGTGTTCACTATGGCCTACGTTCACAGTACTGTAGAAATCGAGTAAAAATGGGATACTACTTTTTGCGATTTCAACAAGTTTCGTTACTGGAATGTTTCTCCGCAAAGTGGGATGCACAGAAATAATATACAGTCTTGCCAATATATCTGACTTGAAAGTCTGATGTGGTTGGAACAAAACGATTGAACATTTGTTGCCTGGCTAAGAGGGATGGAAAAAACGGACGAAAAAAGTTGTCGATAAGGAGTAAACACCCCTTTAGGGTTTATTAATAGACAGTTTTTATATCGAGCAATCCGTTAATACTAATTTTGTGATTAACAAAGTCATTACGGTGTTACACACAGCGCTAATAAAACACGGTTATCTCCTGGTCATGTTCATAAATCAAGATACAGTTCATATAAATGGTAAAAAGATTCATAGTTAAATGTGGATAACCGAATTTTGTCAAGTAATTTATGTCTTGTCTGCCTCAGTTATATCACTACTTTCCAAAAGGATAAATTGCTCGCAGATTTATCTACATTCGCTCTGTACCAGTTTGATTGTTGCTGTGGCGCAAGTTACCTAGAACTTATACCTCATTTATCCGTTCTCATTCGATAGCACATTTCAACTTGGCTCAGCGGCAAACTGGGAGAAAACTAGCTGTTCTGCAGACGTTTTCTTCTAGTTGAGGCATCCCTATCCAATGATGACTCCGTTCCTTTCACCTTATCTCCTAGCTTGTTGAGGTTCGCTCGAAACCGGTCTTAGTACGCATCATGGCCACTGCTGAAGCAATCGCCATACGTCAGTTTACTCCCTAATGATTCGTGACGACAGTGAGAAAGTTATGCCATCCGCCAACAATTCGGGCTTGCTTGTTCAATCACCTCCATCGAGTAGCTGTCTTTCGTGTTTTTATGCAAACATGATTGCACAAGTGGGCAAAATTTTGTTCCTGCCAAACATATCAACAAGACCATGTCTCCCATAAATTCAGGTAACTTCGTTCTCAGATGGAGAATGTGGGCGTACATAATTACAACTGTAACTATGTCTATATAGCCTGATGAAGATCGAGTGGAGTGGCAAACTTAACACATTTGTAATTAGCCTGTATACGAGCTTGCTTTTCTACACTGTTTCTTATGAGCAAATCGATACTGCTACTAGTTCATTCTAAGCGCTTCGTTTGAGCAGGCAAATTGCGTGTGTTAACAAAAGTGCCTATATTTCGTTAGAATAGCAAATAAATCTGGACTACCCGTCACCCTGTTAGCAAGCACAGATGACGAGCCATGATGGAGGCTAGTTGACAAAATGCACCACAAGTTTAGCTAACATCTCAAAGAATCTTGTCAGCATTTTCGACAATGATGCCACAAAATATGTTTATTACCCGTGGAATCAAACATAATTGTCAACATGCACTGCACCGTATCACTCTGACTATCGTAGTCCCCTACAATGTGTTTGAATGCATACAGCTAATACAAGACAGAATTTTTTGACTGGTCAATTTGTATAGACGGGGCTTTTTAACATAGGTCATTTGATTGTACAATGGCAAGATCTTCACACCTCATCTGCTTAATGCCCATTCCACCGCATGTTCCCATAGATGTCCAGATGCAGTTTGCTCACTTCTACCTGAACATTTCTTTTCTGGCTGTACCTGCGTTAGGCTAACTGCAGAGTGAAGGGATGTATGAGTCAACCATCCATTAATTCCTTATTCGTAATCACAGTTTTCGCTTGTCACCACATCTGGCTTTCTTTTATTGATCCTGAGGTTCGTTCTTTATATTTTCACTCATTCAAACATCGCCTAATGAGCTCCCCGTTTCTCTTCGTTAACCACCTATTGAAGGTGCCTTTTCACAGTTAATGCGGTGAACATCTACGTCCTATCATCACTGTTTGTGAACTTCGCTTCCTCCCAAAGCCTCAGTCTTCTATAGTTTCCTTCTTTCTGCCTCATTTATGCAGTTATATGCTTGTGGCAATTCTCACCTTATTTACTGAGGGTTCCTGATTTTTCTCCATTCCTGTAATAAGTGTAAACTCCCTTTCGGGAATAATACACTGCGAATAAGATGTAAATTTTTAGGTAGCTGAACGTGAACTATCAAACAAGAATTTCTGTTTTCATGGAGCAGTTAAATTAAGATTTTCAATCAGAATCTTTGGGAATAAAGAGTTTGGCAAGAGGCATTCTACATAGGAAAAAAATTGTAGTGCTACATTATTTCACAAACTTCTGGAAAGTTGATTGGAGAAGCAAAACTTCTCGTATCTCCAAACAGCAGTATGCATTTGCACTATTCACTTATCAGAGTTTGCAAGCAATATTTGTCATCAATTTGCCAACCTACAGGATTAATACAGAAATGCTGAACCCGTGTTTTCACACAACTACTGACAACTGTTCGATCGGAACGGACACTCAACGATGACAATCACAAATTTATTGTTGTTAGAAAACGCTACATTTGACGGTTTCTCTTTGCCACAAGGTGGTGTATATCGACCACGATGTACACTGAACAACAATAGTAACGTGAGTTCCGATGTTTGTTTCTCTGTATTGAAATAAATGACCGCTCAGGTTAACCGCGATGATATCATTCCAGCAATCAGCTGTTTTGCGCTGCTTGAAAATCTCACCGCACTGGGTACAGCTTTTATCCATTTTTAACCCAAATTTTCAGTGGACACACCCATGAAAAAGTTCAACAGGAAAAAGCCAAAGCAGAGAAAAAGGGTGTTGTTGCGTGTGTTCTTCGTGTGACTAACAGCATAATAAGTGAGAATAAGCTTAACACTTTTAAAAATCAGTTAATGAAAATATTTCAGACCACATGGCTTCTGATATTTACGCTGTGGCCACTGCAAATCTGCAAGATCTTAAGATGGGGAACGCTTTGGGGTTTCCATACACGTCTGACTGCAGAAGTCACAGTTGCAAATAATAGTGGCCTCAGCAACTTTAATAATTCGAGGTATTACCGTCTTCCGGCTGTTTTCAAGCATTTGGCCTGCCGGCTACAATGTGTATATTTAGATATTCTGTTACTAGGAGTGTGTCATATCTGAAGCGGTTTTCTTTATACAATTGTATGATCAGTCGAGATGACGTACAGTAATTCTACTGGGTGATCGTCTTGCTCCAAGACGGGTGCGTGACACTTGGCACCAGCAAACAAGTGGGTGTGCATTAAAGCTGGTCGTAAAATATGGAAGTTCATCTTTAGGAATTCGTCTTAAATCGAATTACGTCGAACAAGCCCGGTTTCGGTGTATCACAGACCATACAAATTACATAGAATATAGAAAAACAGTGACAAAACCGCAATTATGTGGGGTTCGGTTGGAAGCTAACACGTAAGTGCGCTGTAAAGTGTGGTATTTCGGTTGATGTTTATCGTTCTTTTGAGTTCAGCCGTTAAAACACTGTTGATATATATGTGTGTATATATGACACAACTTATGTTGATCAGTCAAATCCACAAGTTGGAATGTATCCACAGTAATTGCTAACAACAGTGAAGATCTCGTTCTTTTTACAGACTGCGTTTCAAGCTCACCTTTTAAGATTTCTTCTCTTCTACTGTGTTAAAGTCGGCCTGATGGTAGACTGTCAAATGTTTCCTTTGCCACCTTGTTCTCTTGAGTTCACCACATGTTTCTGAATACAAGTTTGTTGTTCTACGGCATACTTCACATTCAAACAATTCTCAATCACCTCCATACTCACATTTGCACATACAATCGTAAGAATATATTGGGTCTTGGTCAACTGAATACTTGATTCAATGCAAGCCATAAGTGTGGTGCAAATGACTGCCCAATGACCAACCGTTGTTTTCACTCTAGTGAAAAAATGCGCTGCGAATTTCCTCCATAAGTCCAAAGTGTTGGTTTTAAGAACCAACAAATGATCGCCAATGTCCGCAATAAAAAAGTAAAATTGTTCGAGCAACATTTATTTAACATAAAAATGAGTAGACAGAGTGGCTGAATGTTACACGTTCTACAACAAGACAGAGTGCAAAGTAGATCAAAACGTGTCTACAAAAGAGAGCAAATGTGCTGAAAATATCTCTGCTTAATAAGAAACAATAAACGTTGATGTAAACAGCAAGTACTATGACTATTTGCCTTTCTAACTTGTCCAACTCTGAATTTCATAACTTTAAACAGTTGGATGTAATCCGTGTAGTTGCTGCCGCAAGCCTTTTTTAGGGTTGATTGGAAGCATTGACACCAGACAGAAGCTTTCGTTCGTTTACCTTGCGACCTAGGCTACCAAGAAAACTCCCAATGCAGCCAGGACGGAGTAAACACTCTGGTAATGGGAGGGGACGAATTTTGTATTTCGCTTTTGACTGTCCGCTAATCCTCACTCGACGGAGCTTGATGTTTTCATCTTGCAGGACCTCCTGATTCGTCCCATCCGTCCACAGCAACAAGAGATTATAAGGTATTGTAGAATTATTTTCTGGTGACTTACATGCCCACTATAACCTTACTAACTATCGCACCCACCTACTCTCCTTCCCGTGCACACACTGAACTTCCTTAACTCTGAACAACAGTATGTGTGGTCTTTTTGCTGTATGATAAGCTTCTTACAATTCTAACTCCGATTCTCCAACCCAAAGATGTTCGCTGCTTCGCTTGTCACAGTAAGCTGACCCTGCACACAAGAAACTTGCTAACAGTGCCCCATGGACCAATCTAGATGTGGTATAACCTGGTATAACCATGTTGCCAATGTCATCGCAGTGTATGCACCGCAGCTGCATATTGCCATATCCTGTGTAGAATCAGTCCAGGGGCAGATATGCTCTCTGCCGTAATCTTAAAAGTACCGCTTTTCTCTGCTGGCAACTTTTTTTGGTTCCACTTCAGACAATCCGTAGGTGACTCAATGCGTTTCAGACCGCTGGGCATATTCTAGGGCGGCATTTCTATCCTCCCTCAACACCTCCGCGACTGGTTGTCTAGACAGCTTCCTACAAATCCTACGAGACTGGAACAATCCATTCAGCCTAATGATTTTCAATACATTGTTAATCAACCAGGTTATTGTCAGCTGAGTTACACGTTTGTTCCAACTAATTTCAATTTCTTAAGCAATGTAAAATATGGTTTTAATCCCACCAATACAGCAGCTGATCGAATATCTTGGAACCGGAATTTTGAGTTGTGTTATCAGCGCCTGCTAAAGCCATCAAGACAGTGAAGCTGGATGATGGACCTACTAATGTCCCAGTCATGACTATATGTCGTTCATTTTCCACTCAAAACATTCACGATTTTGAGTGGATCGTTTACTTACGTATAATAGACTCGAGTTCTCCTTCTTACAGGAAAACTCTCCCAAATCATTAAGTAAGGTTACTGCAAAAACCCTCTACTCTTTCAAAATTTCTTCGTTAATGATGGGTCCACTGCTCCTAGATCTGACTAACTAATATCAATGTACTGATATTTTTTATATTGACTGCGTTTCCGGCACGACAGAAATTAGTGACTTTTTGTCAACCTTCGTTTCCACATCCACGATACATGTGTGTCTACAAGTCATCATGCGCCTTGATAAAACGACGCAATAATTACCAACTAGGTATAGCATACGTGCAGACTTTTAGCAAATACAGATGGAAACTTTTTGTTTTCGGGTGTCATATCTCTGAGGAGTTATGAATCAGTGATCACCAATTTCATGGGAGCCACTGAAATATTTCCTATTGCTTATTGGGCCAAATTAGTCGATCACCTACAAATGGACTTGGATGATATCTTACTTCCAAACAACAAATTATAGCAAAAATAAAGGTAGCGACAATCGGGTACCAAAGACACCGAAAGAAGAGGGAAGGACTGCAAGAATCCCAAGGACACACAGAATAAACATGAATGACCGTTGAGTGAGGGCAACATACTTGGCACTGTATCTGATCTTACAGCAAGAATACTCAGTTTACAAATAGAAAACCAATACTGACTGGTTATCCGCAGTCAACAATTAACAAACATCAAGTGTGTCCGGACTTTTCATATAGTTGCTGAACAAAGCGCCTGATATCGTCTGACAAGTATTCGTTGTCAAACAGGCCGCAGTGGACTATGAATAACTTGACGGTAGGATGTGGGTGGAAGAATGTGACACAACAAAACACCGCCACAGCGAATGATGTTAGCACGAAGTGGCCAGTGTACTAAAATGTCTTTGTAAATGGAAGAATCTTCGTTTATTTCTGTGAATAAAGTCAAACAAGCAATCTGTCAAACAGAATAACCATCTCTGCACAAGGAACGTGACTCACATTCACAACGCTGGTTCGTTCCAGGCAAGGTGAACTGAGTTCATCATGCTGATCAATCTCTCAGTACGTACGTTTACACAGTGTGCGCCACCTTATTAGAATCAAACCGAAAAGACTGAAAATCTTGGGTGTGGAGTACGCGAGGTAGGTATGAAAACACTGTTTGCTCATTCCGGTTCAATTGGTGTGACCTTGAGAGGATGTCATGTTCAGTGTAAAGTTAAACCGAAACTGCGGAAACGCCCGTCATATGCTTTAAAACGGCGACTAATCACTGCCTTTCTCTCGTGTATTGTAGAGTCGGCGGTTTGCGCAGTCTTTCGAGAAGAAGTCCCAACAAGGGACGAATATAGCTGACCGAGCCGTGAAGTAATGCCCCATATTGTTTCTTACCCTTTACTTACTATTGTACTAGCGTTACGTGTTCTTAATAAACGGCTAGTGATAAACCCTGGTATTCCCTCTTAACAGATATGTTACATCATAAATGGGCAGGGAGAACTGAATCGAGTAGAAATTGAGTGACGCTACCTGCGCCAACAGTTTCATCACTTACGACTGTGTTGAGACTACACCTCAGTGCTCAGTTATCCTGCCAAGAAAGACGTCGAAAACAAACATTCTTACCGTGAGCTCACATCGGTTAACTACGAGTGGATCCTGTGATCTCAGTTACACACGGGGATGTTTGGCAGCAGGATGCGTAAGGGTGTATCTGTGCGTTGACTGTGAGTTGTTCAGCTTGTACAGTCTAACGACAAAACAGGTCAGTACTGATTGTATCGAACTTTTGAACTACAATCATGTGAAAACCCAATTCCCCTAAATATTCACCCCTCTGCATTCAACCTCCTCTGTTTCTGGACGTTAATTGGACCTTGACCTAGACGATTTTGTTTTGTCACGTCAATTTGATGGTTGTGCGAATAGCCAGTTGTCAGTCATTCTACTTTACTTGAGTGGTGAGTTCACCCCTTTTTGGAGCTCGGCTCATTCCCTTATTTTGAACCTGTTGACTGCTCGGAAGAGCTCTTTTGGGTGTGAATGCCTTATTATGTGATTATAGTTCTTATTTAGCCCTTTCAGCAGCAAACTGTAACCCATTCCCCGAAAACGATCTGTCGATCGAAACTGTTGAAATTGTTTAAATATTCAGTCTGATAATTTGTTCAATAGCACCGTGGCATTACGATCCAATCTTGTTTTGAATATTTGGGATCATTGGTTTATCGTTACGCGTCGCTCAACTTCTTCGTAGAAAATAGTATACTGACGGAATCCGATCTAATGCACTTCATTTCGCAGTTTCGATCAGCCAACTTGAAATACAATAACAACCACGCAGGAGAGTATTTGATTTAACCCCTAAAGTAGAGATCACCAATAACGTGGACACATGTGGCCAGGAATGAGGAATTGCTTTCCGAGCCAATACTACGCCCAGTGGCCTGTCAATGGTTACTTCACAGAAAGTTGTTTTACTGATTCAGTGAAAGAAACGCTGATCAAATGCTAAGAGAACGGTGGGTTGAGATTATAAAGAGAGGATTTAACCTACGAAGGTTGTTTACCCAACAGACAGTCAAAACCTGGCGTGACTTTGGCGAAGAAGTCGAACTGGTCCGCAGCTTCGTCAAACGGGTTCGAATGTAACTCCATTAAGAGTTTGGTTAGAAATGTTAAACACCGACTTGAGTTAGATATCTTGTAAAATTTTCAGGCAGTCTGTTATAGCGAAACCGCTATCGGAACTACTACTTATTTTTCGTCTCAGATTTGGTTATTGTGAAAATTTACTGCACTACCTATCAACGGAATGGCTCACATGGATAACCCAGGCTGTGTCTTTTATAACCGGAGTTACATCACGAAGTATATACCGTGCTATCCACGATGCTTTCCGGATTGTGAAAGTTTTCTTGATTACCGTGCCACATTTATCGATGGGAAACGGGATGTTAAGGAAGACAGAACTGCGTGTGTTTTAAGGCGACAACTTGTGCAAACAGCTTTCGCTTTACATGAGCCAGACATCAGGATGTTCTGACATTCTAGTGTTTCAGCGAACATGCGAGATACAACTAGCCCATGGATCCATGGTAACGGAAAATCCATAATACCTTCATCACCGTGCAATCCCGAATTGGCTCTAAGCGATCGTACTCAGATCGCAATGACAGACTGTAAAAGAACAAAGCTGTCGGTACTTTTCAAAGTCAGGTCTTGATATCTAAGCCACAGATAGTTAGTTGACTGTAAAAAGGGTTTGATAATGAAGCTTAGCGGAACAATAAAATGTTGTTAAATTGGTATCCTTTTCGCTGGCCGATTTCATACGCAAGGGGGATGGTTGAATTCGAATTGTTTTACTCAGAGTATAATATAAAAGATCTTGCATCCAAATGTGTGCGCAGAGTTTTCTATACTGTTAATCACTCTCAGGCGATCAGAAATGAATTATTCAGATCGCTGAGGCTCTACAACAAATCGTAAGGTTTTCTAATAATACTGAGTGTAATGCACACAATTTGCTCATTACGTACTCTGGATCACATGTGTCAGTTTGTCAATGTTATACTCAACGTAGATTACTATTAAGTCGCCCGGGAGTTGGTTAATTTCAAGTTGAACATCACACATGTGAGCGCAGCCTTCGCGGTCAAACAGATTTCTAACCAGCTTCTTTCGAAAAAAACATGAGACTCTAGTTTTGCTCTTCTTAAGACTGGCTAGTGGTATGTACCTTGCCACGGCCGGGACTAGAACTCCGGCCACGTCTTCATGAGGCAAATCTGTTGACCACCACGTCATGGACCTTATACAAGGTAGGGCCGACTTATCATACCTTAACGCCTAACCCCTTTTGCTTGTTATTAACGAGAGAGAATAGACTCTAATACATCCTTTCGCAGGAGACTGGTGAGACAGTATTGTGTCCAAACTGGTGGCTGTGTGAGATTTGGCCCACTGATGTACACTAACCGGATTGCATTCACCGGACTCTGTGTAAAACGGTCTGGTATTGGGAGTCCATCAAAGGTTACCGGCAAAAAACAGTTGATCCGTCCAAGACATATCAGTATGGATCTTTCATTTTCAAAAAAGTGTCTGCAATGCCAAGATTATTTCCGTGTATTCACTTAGACAATGAAAAGGACACCCATTTAGTATTGTTCAACCTGTCAGACTGCTGGGATATCATAACTGGCGGTCAAGCCTCTACGGGCATGGTCGGGCCGAAGTTCGAGGTGTTTTATCGGGTACATTCCAACACAGAAAAAAACAGGTAAATTGACGAAATTGCCCTTGGCCGAAAGAGCGTTTGCGAAGTTTTAAAAGCAGGAGGCTTCTTGGTGATTCAATCTATCCCGTTACACTAGTGAGGTACTTCATGTTACATGCTGACTGTTATGCGGTAAAAGGCGAAAACTCATCCCCTTTGTTATGAAATAGCACTGCATTACCACTCGTAACCAGTCCAACTCTTTTTCCCACAAACTGAAGTCGAACAGCTATTTGCGGGCGGAAAGCCGTCATCGTTTCAGAATAGGCTGTAAGTCAATTAATCGATTCCAGCCCGTGGAGAGAAAAGAGACCTAATGTCCAAGAAAGACATTACATATACTATCGCACAACCTAATAAATGGCGATTCCTTGATGTTTTGAGTACAATTTTTACAATCATCTGCATATTGTAATTCTGAATTTCTCACCTCAGTGGTGCTGATGTGATCCAACTAGACTGAACTAGTTGTTTACCATTAAGCTCAGGACCAACTACTTGCAAAAAGTTTCACGGTTAAAACGTGTGGGAGCATCGAGGTGCCAATTCTTGTGCGTGCTACCTACCGTACATGACGGTTATCTCCGAACGTTAGAAATTGCCTTCTCATTGTGGTCATCTAGCAGAGTAGTGTGGCGATTCGCGTGATATTCTACCTCCGTTATAATTCCACAAAGTGCGGAATTTCACATCACTTGAACATCTTTGACATTTTCGGAAGTAAAATGTAAGCTGGGTAGAAAATCTTTAATCTCCAAATAATTCTGACTCACACCCACGTAGCCTTTGCCAGACTCAATATTCAGGTGGACAGGTTCATGAATCACTGGTAAGAATAGGCTTATCAGTTAAGAATTAAAGGGCTGAATAAAACTTCTCGAGCAAATAAGTTTAGACCACTCTAAAGACAAGAGTTTTGGCTACGAGAATAACGGATACGGAAAAGGCATATATTTACCATCTAAGGTATGTTCAAAATGGATTCAACACCATCAGCCGTCGGGTTTGCCAGGTGCGGCACCTTGCAATCTACGTGAGAAGATAACTGGTTCAATAGCCTGCTCAACAGCAAAGCCATAAACGAATATCTTTCATTTAGCTCAGAATTACGAAGTATTCGAAAATCACTTCCTTTTTGAGTCGGGAAATGAAAGTGTATTACATACTCCAAAAACAGCTCGGAGAATCGACTGGCAATTTATTGGTTCTCTGATCTTCCATCTTTATACGCCGTCGAAACTGATCTACGTCTACCTCCTTCAATTCGTTTAACCTCGTCTCTCGCCATATGTTGATTTATTCAGCTTTTATTAACCATTCGTGCTCCTCACTGTCTGCTTTATAGCTATCCTCTCCATGACTACAGATCATTGATGGTTAGTGTGGAAAGTACACGTAGTGTCGTCATTCGTTATGCAAAGTTTGCACTAAAGAAATGTCATATGTTGAGGTTTACACATGTGTGACCTTTCTACAGGACTGCTTACTTCCGCAGTAATTCGGCCTTTTTGACAACCTTAATAATTCTGAACTGCTTGTTGCTAACCGCTCGAGATAGTTCACCCGACGTTTTAGTAGGAATGACTGAATTTGTCAAGCTTTGCATACCAGACATCTCTGGATCTAACCAGCAAGTTCTCCCGTAGTTCATATGCACTCCATGAGGAAGTCAGAGCATAGGGCTGAATGAACCTCAGGAGGTAACGGCGCCCGACTATCAAACAAAATGCCATGGAATCTAGCCCGGTTGTGGTGTGTTCTTGTCCGTTTTAATTGTTTAACAGTATTCACATTGCATGTGACTACGTGTCACAGGATAACAGACATTTTTCATTAAAGCTTAAGCTGCTGATTTTCAAACATCCAATGAACTTACATTTTATCGCTTGACATATCTTCGTCGCGTTGCTCTGCTTCCGCCATCTGGCACTGGAATTCATCCCCTTCTCTCGATTCCTCAGATCCACCAGATTATCGTCGATTGATCAGTGTATGTGCACTGCCGACACGTAATTCAGTCATCTCCTATTAATAAACCAATACTTATCTGGATGACACTAACAAACAGCATGGTACTTGAGGGTACCACTGCAGCTACGCTGATCTCCAAACTATGAAAAACTGAACTCCCCGCTAATTTGTTTTACTGTACTCTGTTCGCCATTGGTTAAAACTGTCGTCAGCTTCACTACCGTCTTTTTATTGAGTTTGAAGTGCTCAACATCAGAGTCTATATGTTACTCCGCCTATAATCTTTTATGGTCTAGGACATCCGCCTACTGAATAGTGCAATACCTGAAGGCCTTACTGGTCGTCCATGTGAAGTATTGATATTCTTGGAATGACCTTAATGTGCTTGCCATAAGCCGTGAGACAATCCTTCAGAAACTTGTTGTATATGGGTTGGATTAGATTTGCTTCTATTGTACCGAACAAACAAGTGTAACTGTGCATTTGAACGTGAGTATTTGGTCGGGTTTGTATGAAAAACATGGTTAAAATACGCAGAGACAGAAAGTTACGTCACTTCAGGAACAAAAGCATCTATCACACAGATGTCTGATCAACAGCTCTTTTTCACATAGGTCAACAAATCAGTATATATGGATGTCAAATTTACCTTAACATTCAAGTTTTGTCCAGCAACAAAATTTCAACTATTAACTGATAATCGTATTTTTTGCTTACTCTTAAGAACGGCAAGATCCCACAGAATCCTTCAAGACTGAATATTCCATGGATATTGTTCGTAGATTCATATTGTCTCAGGTGTGATGCACATGAAATAAGTCCTGGATACGGAATGTTGATATCTACTGTAGCGACACGTTGAATACCTTCCACACAGGCTCATCATTAAAGCAGTTTATTTAGACGTAAATTGCGAAATCATAATATGAGAAACCTACACTTAACCGCATAATCGAGTTCTAGGTTTATCGTCACTCTACCTTTCGTGTATCTACAATAGTTCTTCTGAATTTCACTGCATTCACAGGTTTCAATTATATCAGCAGAATGCACACTATAATTAAACACAAATCGTGTACACACAGCGACAAATTCCCTCACAACAAAAAACTCATATAGTTGATGACTGACAGGCAGTTGCGACCTGAAAGGTGGTCTAGAACAGCCAAGAGCAGTGAGCTTTTTATTCATTCCTATTGCACTGCTAACAACAGTAGGAACCGAAAACATTTCAACTTGCGTGTTCTCCGGCCAAAATCGAGAAGCTGTATGACTGAGTAGTAACCCAATTAATGCGCTTTATGGGACTGGAGATAAATCACCTAAGTGGGTAGTGCCGCTTGCAGTAACTACGTTTTGTTCTGGAGAGCTGTTAAGGTGTGGGGATCGTACCATCTTGTGACGTCACCACCGAAGGTTCAAATTCAGCGTAGCAGGGAACGAATCATATGGTGAAAAGGTCATGTGCTCCACTGTTCAGGGCGTTAGAGTGACAACCGTGTATAAAGAATAATTAGAATGAACTTGAGAAGTGACTTGGTAACACTGAGCAAGGATAGTTCTACGACACTCTGCAGTCCCAATTCTGCCGTGGACCGCTAAGTTCAATCGCAAGACACTGAAAAGAACAGATACGATTGTTCATTGCCGCATAAGGTTGACTGAACAGTCTAAAGTGAAATGCTAAATTCGTTTCATATCTCGTTCAAATCATCTATCACAACCTAACCTCATCTGGAACTCTGTCACGGCATACCAACGAGTATCTCTTTCTAATCCTATTAGCCGTCATTACACAGATCAGAAGTCACTTATAACTGGTTATAGCTGTCGTATTCTCATGGACACTCCAGCCAGCCCCTTCCGAGAAGCGGGAGTGTACTTGAGTCTCGCCTTTGTTAGTGCTCGTCAGAAACGTCAAAGATACAAGCTACTGAATAACTCTAACAAGAGATGGATTCAGGTATACCCTTTATTTTCGAAAGGGCCTGAGTGAAAATTCTACGGGAATGCGGCATCTGCGATCAGTTGTGATTGATGGGCAATTTATATAAACCAGAATCCCCTACTACTTCCCATTACGCTTGGGAATCGGCTTACACCAACAACCCTATTACAAGCATCGATAAATTAGTGGCTTGTATGCTACTGGACACTGACCAACTATGCCAGATAATCCAGTAGTCTTCAGGAACAACGCCCACTTTTTTTCCAACAAAGTTGATCGTCACTTTCATCACTGAGTTAATCAATCTTTTATTCCGGGAGTTTACTTGGCCTTATAGGTGATATCCAGCACAACACAAGCTGAGTTCTGTCCAATAGTCTCTAAGCAGAGAATCGGAAACAGATTAAGCTGGAAATTTTACGCCCTCCCCTATTCCTTTTCTTATCACTCCTTATAATCAGCTGCAAATTTATTACTACGATACATCTACTATCCCCTTAAAATTTCAAAGTGCCACAATTTAGTACGCGTTTTGTTCAAGTGAGTTGAAATAAACTGCCTAAATTGTAAATAATTCAATGGTTAAAAATGTGTAATTTTCCTACACGTTTATGATATATCTACAACTAGGTACACTCATCACAACAGCGTTTGTTTGGTCTTTTCCAGTCAGAAGTGACGTTTTTGTTGTGAAGACACTGTTGTTTGGGTAAATTTGATTGACGAGGCCCCCTGGTTAATCCATTATGAATGAAGTTTTTACCCTCACTGTATACTTGCATACTGCACTTTTTAACCAGGCAATCTGGTTCCGGGCCTATGCATAGAAATAACCGGCGTGGTCTAAACCACCTATCATATCCCAAAGGTGGTCTTTGTGTTCATTGCACTTCGCACGCTTGCTCTTACTGTGGACTTTGTCAGCCTTTAAGAGTTATCCACGTAGACTGTGATAAAATTAATTTTCGTGTGTATTGCAGTTTTTTAAAACTGCTCTTCGTTTGTGGAACAACAGCACTCACTTTGGTCAGTCGGAAACGGATAACCATAGAGTATGCCTCTGTAACCATGATACTAACTTAAGGTCAGTCATAGTTGAAGGTGAAACAAGTTTCAGGGAATAGCCAGAGATTGTACGACGCTAACGACAAACGTATTCCAAATCGTAGGCTATACTGAAAGTAATCAGAACGCGAAGCTGCTAGCCTTTTGCGAAACTATGTTGTTCAGAATTCACTGGCCTGTGCTGTGTGCACAAAAGTGGTTGAAGCAACCTATTGGGTCGCTGTGATGTTGGTGACGTAGTAGATCGTGTTAGTGTACGGTTGTCTGTACCCTGTCTGTCTCTAATAGTCTGTAATATATAATGTGCCTGTTTTACGTTTGTGATTGATGAGAGTTAACGAAATGTAAACATACGAAAACATTAGTCTTACTTCTGAACTGATGAAGTTGTAGTGGAGATTAATTCAACCCAACACAGGTCCTGTCTCCACCGGACATTCTATTTTGCAGTCCTGAATAAATCTCTTCCGCTGATTAGCAACCGGCTGAGGGATAGTTGTAAAGGTGTTTTGCGACATTCTCGTGTTACCAAACTTATGCTAACCATAATCGGGGAGTTTTGAGAGTTAACGTGGCCACTTCTTCAGTAATCAGTAGAAATTGTGTTGCTTAGAAGAGAGAGAAGTGTCTATCACGTTCTATTACTGGTGGCGATGGAGTCCGCTGGCAACCAAAGTTCAGTGTCATCATTTCCAAGCGTTTCCTCCGTGGCTAACCTTATCCGGTTGAGATAGTAATGAGAGGAATAAAACTCGTGGCGGTTGCACTACTGAAATTAAGTGCTCAATCAGTTTTTAGTGCATCGAGACGGGAACATCAGAAACATCTTTAATCAGTTGTAAATAGTCTAATGAGATAGATGAAAGGGGTACCAATTACTGTGACCTTAATATCATGCTGGTCTATGATCCTTCTCTCTAGAGTTAACGGTATATAATATTCATCAGTTATCACAACTAGCCAAGGCTTCTGAGTGCTTTTAGCGAATCTGAAATAAAATCTCTTCACCAATTTGTTCACTCCGCCGTATACGTGGACGAAGTATGCTTTATAGTCATGTAGGTGATTGTTTAATTCGCTTTACTATCGTACATCCAAGTTTGAGCTCCTAATTATTTCCCAACTCTATCGCCTTTTGCACAACGAAACTCAACTTTGTTACCATGGTGTCCCCCATCTTAGGAACTCGTATTTTTGCCTTCGGCGCTTTACGATCAAAGCACAGGACTCCTTAGTCCGTTCATTATTTTGCTCCATTAGTCCGTATGACAAGGCTGAGTCATTATCTTCTGGGCGAATCTAGCGAGGACTTACAGGCTAAAAATGCGTTATTTCGGCTTGCCTAATGTGTAACCAGATTTTTTGTGTATATTACAGATAAACACATACTTACAGATATACGTTAGAAAATTAACAGAAGTAATATAGAAGTAAGTCGACAATCGAAACTGTGAAGGACTTAGTTTTAACTCACATTTTCAAGTCAAGAAATTGACGTAAACGTCAATCACTCATTGCAATGGTGATTTTTCATTGCCTGCTTCCGCTTCTGTATTGTTCACAATCATCACACTGCTCCCATCCTTCTCATCTCTAGAACTTCGACTATCCAAAGTCCCTTGAATCACTAAGAGTTTTTAGCGTTTTGGTTTGACATTTTGTCGTGCTGGTGTAATGATTCAGTCGTACCTGTGATCGTTCACGATCGACCCAAGAATACCGGTGCTGTTTCACGTGACCATTTGTACTGCAATTTCAAAAATTTCGAATCATACTCTAATTGTACGGTTTGGTTGTTTGTCCGAGCTGTCTGTGAAGTGAGTGCATTTAATGACGCGGGGCAGTGAAAGCCGTAAGGAAGCTGTCTTGCTGATGACGCCTTACTCTCACTTGCAGCTCGGTTGTGTTGTTTGCAAGGTGTAGGCACCTTGATGCTGGGTGTTTGAATAGGGACGTAGTCATTTTCAGTAGTTAGGTCCCTTCCCGTCCCCTTCTTTTTCCTTCTCTCTTTCTATATAGGGTTTGCTTTTTCTTCATGGTTGTGTGGCAGTTAAGCATTAGTGTTAACCACTGATGTATTGCTGTCTATGATGATGATGATGATGACTGGACGATGGAGAGTTACCTCGGTACACACGTACTCTACCTGCACAAGGTCCGACCGTACCCTAGTGGGCATACAATATTTAACCAAAAGGGGACGACAAGAATCGCCTTTCTGTACTAGGTATTTAACGTAATCCTGTTTTATATATATTGTAGGATAAGTGGCATATGAAACAAACATGATGGATCTCCTTGTGTATGAACAGAAATTCCCGACCATTCTACGACCAAACCAAACAACACAACCTCTCCCGCCAGATGTGTTGATCGCCGCCTGGCCCTGATTTGGTTGCCAGGCCGGTAGTCATTTACATAAAACTGCCCTCACATTCCATTGGTCACACCAACACCCATCACGATGTCCCTGTCCAGTAGAGTTATTTTGTCTCAGAATCGTCCAGCACTCGACGGTTTATCCTAGTGGACAGAGTTGGTCTGCTAGCTTAAGATGAACAGTCACTACAAACACCCAATTGCCAGGTGTGCCGAACAGATTTGGAATGCAGAAACCTTGGTCCCGTAGCCACATATGCATTAAACGGCGCTGTGTAAGACAGTGATAAATGACAATATTGATGTGCAAAAACTTCCGCCGAAAAAAGAACGAGGAATAAAACACAGTAGTCCACAGTGTAACACTCCACATGTTTGCAGCGCTTTCTACGTTGACGTCACTCTTAAATATTTCGTATTACTTTGAAGTGGATGACGTCAACGAAGTTAATCAAGGGATCATGATGACTGGAGTGTTCTGGACCCTCACACACTCTGGCAAAGCCTGCTCCCAAGAGAGCAACCGTGTAGCGGTCTACTCTCCCTCGGGGTAGTCAGGAATTAACAACAACTGTATCAACACTGACAGCGGGTTTCCATATGTGTGTCACTCAAATCGGATAAAGTCATCTGCAGTATTCCAACACTTACAACTTATCTGCCCATGAGTAGTCCCCTTCAGTCTCCTCAGCAGACTTCCTGTCGTATGAATAAACGTGCTCCTTTTAACATAATTTAAAAATAAAACACCATTGGAGGTGTTAGAGATACCGAACGGAAATTTTTTGTTGTAATACAAAGTTTGGGGAATTGACCATCACCCCTTGTTGTTTCGTAGCATGAATAGACTTTGCGTCCAAACGTTCAACTGATTAATTTAAATGAAAAGACCTTCACCGATAATAGCAGGTGCAATCAGAATCATTGACCTAGGCACTCTGTTCTGGTCGGAAAGCTTTGCTTACTGAGTGGATGACACTGTTTTCCCTCAGTTTGTCCAAATCTTACATACACTTAGGGAAATCAGTCATGTCTGTCGGTTTTTGTGAAGACAAATTGAAAGTTTAAACATAAAAATTTGATCACAGCGGCCTATTGCAAACAAGCACGTGCAACAGAGTTATCAAATGGTGAGTTTTCTCCACTTCGGTTCTTCACTCCGAATGTTCGACGTACTGCTCATCAAGTGACAGTGGGCATTGGATAGAATAAGTTTCTGGGTCATCTCACATCATAAAGTTTAACATGTTACCCTGCGAATATCAAAGTTACTAACAATGGTAATGATAACTCGAGGTGACATCAAATGCCTACTTTTAAACATACAGTGAACACGGAGGTAACTGTAATGGTGGAATAATTTTCAACTGAAAGTTTCAAACAAGATTAACGTGTCGCCCCGTCGAGAGATCCGATTATTATGCATTCTATGCCATAGATGTGAGTTTCGTGGACCCAGCGGGTGGTCTCGTAAGTCACACAAGTCCGCACATGTTGCCAGGATCCAATGGCCAGGACAAATTCGTGTTTGGCTTGTATGACCAGTCGGTCAACTAGGACCATGCGAGATGGATGTGAACAACTAAAAGAGGTGGAAGAGGACAAAATGACCTCCTGCTGCGATGGCCTGATCTAATGGGACGACATAACCACACGCGAGTTTATCGGTGCGTCAACCACAGTCTTTGCTGCTGTGCGATTCACTCAAGTGTCCAAATTCAGGCAAACAGTGACAGGTGACCTCAAGTTAGAAGTAAGTGCCCGAAACCGACAAATAAAAACACCCCTCATCAGAAAATGAATGTTCAGTGAATGAGGAAGGCTCACAAAATTTGCACGGTAAGAAAGTGTAAGTGAAGACGGAGGAATTGAAGAGAAGGTCTGTTTACGTTGACAAGAAGGTAGAACGCAGACATAAAGATCCAACCATCACACGGGAAAGCGTCTGTGCATGCGGAAAGAATATTTTGGCTCCCAGCAAGTCAAGTAGGAAGATCTAAACAGGGCTGTCCGGTTGACGACAGTCTAGATACTTTTTGAAAATATGTAGTTCCACACCTATTTCATCTATATGGCTCAAATTCACTACGCAACTGTAGCACACTTTGGTGATGAACGATCACGTGTAAGTCATACCAGACATAACAAATCGACTTATACAACCGTTTAACAGTTCACCAGAGATGATTGACCTTAAGGGGACTAGAAAAGAGATATGCACAGGGGGAAAAGCCAGGTGGTTATACACACGTTTAATTTGTGGTGTGTTGTAAGCCCAGACTGCAATGAATGAGGTTTTTAGTTTGTAATTACTAACGCTTGTGTGAATTCTCTGTACAGTTTGCTTCGTACGCAGTGAAATCCTTAGGTGTTAGCAATGCTCACAGATGTGCAGAAGCGCCGTCTGCTTCGAGCTCTTGGATTGTATAATCATTTTGCCTGCACTAATTTACAGACTGCTTTGAGTTTGAAATATACGACGCATATTAACCACGAATGAGGGGGCAGTTACAAATTTCGACGTTTACTGTTTTATTGGTAGAATGCTTGATCGAATTTCATCATGTAGGCATGCCTAAAACGTGACAACCGTCATCAAAACGGTAGTTTCCGGTGAACTTTGGCCGATAAATATATGCTTTCATGCCATCTTTTAAGGTAAAGTTGAAAGGAAAGGGCAGCCACCAGCGAAGTGGTGGACACCTGTCTCGAACACGTTAGGTGTGATCAACGTCACGCGCGCCGGAGAATCGAACCCACCACATATGAATGAGCGGTAGGCTGTGGTCCAAGCACTTGTCCAACTAGACGACGGGGTCATGTTTGCCGGAGGTCAGCAGGGTATGTGAATTACTTTCTTTAGCGGTTGTACTTCTACGGAACAACTGTTCACCACTTCATTGGTGACCACCGGGACTAGGTACTTGCGAAATCTACTCTCAACTCCTTCTGAGGTCATAGCGAATGTTTGCTAGTTTGCAGACCAGCCACAAAAACTGGCTGATCTACTTCAACCTTCGGCCGGAAGGAAGCGCAACAGCTTTGCAAAATATGCACACACTGTCCGTTCGAAAGGGATCGTTGTGTTAGCCGCATTTGCCAACCAAACTCTATTGTTAGTCAGGAAAAATTGTTCACTACCGTACACTATTGAATTTCTCGCTTGGCTTCACCAATGAACTGGTCTCTCTCGTACTCAGTTAGCTGTTAATGGTTTACTTATCTTCATCATAGTGAAACTTTCAGATAAGCCACATCTTCACTGGATTGTCCGTATTTTTATGAGCATCATATGATGTCGCATAACCGCTTTGGACGTTGTTACTCCAGTTTCAGCTTTGAACCGTAACACCACCCGTTTTTCTGGCACAGTCCAGTTGTGATTGCTAATAAATAATTTCAGTTCACATTAGTCAACAATAACCATGCCTGCGGGAACCCACATGGATAAAAACGTTTAAATTTATGAACACAAAGTGTCTGCACTTAGCAGCTCTAACTGATTAATGCTGGCTCGCATTTGGCTCACCTCGTGTGTTTCAGAATGAGTCGAAAGTGGGTCAACACAACACGTCTTCCATAACACAGTGAGAACCCAATCGGAAAAGAGTAATTAACCCAACATCCACTAGCCCGGGGGTAATCGTATTAATCGCACCTCATCGTTTGCCATTGTGCTGAATGTGTTGTGTGTGTTTAGAGGATTCGCAAACATCAGGTGAGTGTCTGGGTGATCGAAGAACCTAGTACTATAATTATTCTCATAATCAGTTTCAGTATCAGCATGCACCCCACCGCGATCGTCTGTGTGGTCATTCACATTGTTGAAAGAAGTATATCAGAAGTTGACGTTAATGGTTAACGGCCATCTGCTTATAAAAACAGCCCTAAAATGGAAACATTGTGGGCAGAGGGATTGAGCATTAGTTAACAGAACGTTTGTCGGCTTCACTCAGATACTCAGCATCAGGTTACCAATATTCTGCAAACTGACCAACTGAGTTGCGAGTGACAGTCAGGTGGTACCTTGTCACTAACTGCCCAAATACATTACTACATCCCACCTCATTAGCAACTCATTTATATAGCCACATCACTAACACCTTCAAACTTTGTGTCTTCACACATTCCAGTTTCTCTAGTTACTGACTAGACGGGTCCAGTGCCAAAAACTTGGAAGCAAACGTGGTCAGAATACTCAGCTTCTGCTAATTGGCCACGGTTTCCTTCGCCAGGCCATCGGCTGATTACACCTTCATCACTGATTCAGGTACAAAGCAAAGTATGTACAGCGTGATACACCGCGGTTCATATACTTCATACCTGGTCTAGCCTTTGAAACCAAATCCTCTTTAGAATTTTTGTTTTGATGGAAAATTTTTCGTATGTGTGACAAGCAAAACTTTCTTACACGCAACAAGTTATACAACATTAACGTTGTTACGGTGAATTTAAAAAGACTGTTTATTGGGAACACTTGATCCCTATATAAAGAAAGAACTGTAACAAATAAAACCAACCGCTGGCTGCTTACAACTGATTCTGGGATTATTTTGCCTCAGCAAGTCAAATTGTAATACTCGGAAATAGATATCCTACTTGAACTGAAACCTCCTGTGTAAGTTATAAGGAGAAGATCTCAAACTGTTTGAACTAATCAGTTGTTCTTCATGAAGCAAAAGCACGGATTTGTGTATGTACACTTGTATTAGACAGATCGGAGTCTATCGTTGGCTGATCAGAGTAGCGTATGTATTCACACGGTGTAACCCGATTGGTACAACAGAGGACAAGGAACTTGGCGAAGAGTGAAAGATGTACCATTAAGACCGATCGTCCAGTCGCGGTGTTGTATCTTACATTGCAGTACGAATGAATGGTCCGTTGCTAGCTTGTCTATTGTGTTGGGACACGGATAAGCAGTGGATTGCGTAAGTTTTCGCCACAAAAAGATGTGATCTGGTCACGGATCGCACAGAGTAACACTTGTATTACTATCTGTAAAGTTATCTAGAGAAAATATTGTATACCACATTCAATCAATGTTGTCTCCGCAAAATACTGGTGCAAAAAGCCTAGTTATTTTATTCAAAACCACTCGACTTACGTTGAAATAATCCAAGGTCTAATGTGACATGGCAAGTAAAAAAAATCTTCAAATGGCTTTCTACTCATTCGAGCAGGTTACAGATTCCCACCGGAATCAACGAAAATGGCTGTCAGACGAATGCAAGTGAAACCTCTAATACGACGGTGCTCCAAACTCGAGAACTGCAACAGCCGGCCACTGACACCATCCGCTGCACTAACAAACCAAGGTGAAGGGCTCCCACAATGTCTATTTCAGTTGTTCCCACACCTACATCTCATTTCAAATTGCCGGTTTGAGTAGACTTACGCTGAATACCAATCGAACAATTTTCACATCTGTTGCAATTAACCCGTTCTGAACTGACTTCAAGAACTCTCCCATGAACCCTTCTTTGTTTACTGCGTACCACCCCACTCAATTGTTCGCGTCAGTTAATTTTTGATTACCAATTGCAAATGGTTACTTTCAGTGCACAGAAGTGACCAGATTGTAAGTTGCACGTTCTGTTAGATATCAACTACTGTCGAGCAGTCGGAGATTTGGTTAAGTCCAAGTTGAACAACATTCACTTTTGATCACAATCTCTTTCGAAAGAGACTGACTGGAAAGTCTATCTGAACACGAAAGCTGTGAACAAATGTGAGTTATGTTCGGCTTAAAACCGACTAGTAATTAACTATGCATGGACCCAACGTGAGCTCAACAACCCTACAATAGTCCGTTTTGTTCTGTTCTAATCAAGAGGTTTGGAGCTGTCCTGTTGGGCTGCGTATAACTATAGATCCTGCCAGATTCTTTACATAAGTACTAATAAATGATGTGTCGCAGGGGATGACCACGCCTCGAAACCACGCCTGCGTAAAAAAAACAAGACGAATAAATCTAGTAGGGGTTGAGTATATTCCGGAAAACTGTCGCTTTGGCGGCCAGAGGTTGCTAGCCCACACCCGAAGGAGACCCGTGCTAATTCACAGTCTCTACTATCAGCTTGAATGTCTGAGCAACGGCTTCGTCCATGCAGCCGCAAATAATCTCCGATCTTGCTGCAAGATTGAAACTTACTCAGCCTTGCCTTCTAGACCAAACAGCTTTGTTCGTGACTTAACATAAGACCTTAAAATAGTCACTTTGGTGTTCAATAACTGATCGTCGCGCACATTCTAGACTATCCACTTTTGTACAATTTCGCTCACATAACTCTCTTGAGGGAAAACTTTCGGGAATTCAGCACGATCACTCCTCGTAGAAAGAACAGTTATGGATTCCACTACGGTCTAACAAAAATGGAATACTCACTGATCTGTGCAGGACTACTGTAACGCTAATCTTCAAATATCCGCCATGCACCTGGGGCAATAAATGTAGTAGCAACAGAAGTGAAATTTGAGTTTGGTTTTATCTAAACACTGATGTGTTCGGATACAAAAGCTGGCGGATTAAAAAGATTCTTCTACCAACCGTAAATTGTTTACTAAATTTTAACGTTGTTATTTCAAGACTCAGACCTTACCATATTCAATCAGGTAAGTGTTTAGGCAGACCTAAATCAACTGAAAAACAAAACATACCATCGTCTCTGCATAGTAATGTATATGCAAAATCACATGATTTCCTGTAATTTAGCTGGACGACATCTGTGACGGCTGTAGACTAATCATGAACAAATAGCCCATGAACCGCATACAGCCTTCGTACGTACGTAAACCAGATGTCAGAGTAAACCCTTATCCTAGGACTTCTTATTCGGAACTTGAGGAATAATTTTGCGCAAACATTACACCTACTATTCACTTGGGCCTTTCTCAGTGTACAGAGATACCACATAGGATTACTGGGACACTTGAAGTTTCGCAAACTATTGAAATTATGTTGAAAGAACTACCATTTTTTTCCACAACTGAGTGATATTAGTGCCTTCGGACCGACCGAATTTCGGTGTTAAAAACACTAGTGGTGAAGTTTGATCATTCTCAGTAAAGTAGTCCCATCTGAAAATATCAACTAGTGAGTTTTTCGATTCATGTTCTCAGATATCACCTTGGTAAATATGACTTGCTTGTGTAAACTCATCAAACCTGACCGATTATTAATGCGCCGGAAACAGGAAACAGCCTGAGCTTCATTCATTCCTAGAAATGCTGCCAAACTATATCATTTTTCTACCGGGTGTATCCCACATGTGCCCCTCTTGTTAGATGGCAACATAAAATTGGGGTTTGGTGCGGTGGAAATTGTTGAATGAATGGGAAAATACCGGGTGTTTCCCGTTTCTCTTCACCATTAGGCTCGACACAAACAACTAGTGCTTCTGCGTGATTAGTCCCCATAGGCAGTGGGTATGGTTCTTTGTCACCAAATGAAAGACCTGTTACGCAGACAAATAGCACTTGTTTCTCGAAATTTTCAACCAGCCAGCAGAAAATATCTCCAATTACTGATGAGAGGCTGAGACATTGAGCAAGTTTGGGTTGAACGTCATTCACAACTGATCACACTCTTCGAATTCAGATAGGTGTTCAGACCAGTCCCCTCCGAGAAGAGACACTAGGCTCCAATTTCTCTCTTGTTTGAGCTTACTAGAACGAAACTAGGGTCTAGTGCTTCTTTTCGAAAAGAGGATGGCCAGAGTGTCTACCCGAATCCAAATGCTGCGAGAAAATGTGTGATGTTTTATTTAAGTCTGCTATCTCCCTGGCTATTCACCTGTGGTTTGGCATGCTGCTCGGCAAGTTTTATGAAATCACAAATTGATACTTGATACATGAGTCTTAATATCAGGGATATCGATTGCAGTCAATACGCAGTAAACGTTTCGTACATCGGTACTTTCAGGCAGCCTGAATATTACACAAAAGCCAACGGGGTCGAGAGTTCAGATACGGCAGCTTGGTAGTCACTAACGAAGGTGAATGGCGCAGCGGTCAAAACGGTTGCCTTATGAAAGTATGGTAGTAGTTTGACTCCCTGCCACAACAAGGATATTCACTTATGGAGAGTCCTAGCGAGAGTGAAACTCGAGTCTATTGGTATTCTTCGAAAGGGTTTGACTGGAAAGTCTACCTGGATGAACAGTCTGCGATCAAGCGTAAACGGTTTTCAGTCTGCTCCCGGCTAGACAGAGAAACACTGAAGTTAACTGGTGTAGTCAGTAACGCGGGGGGGGGGTAGGTTCTATCAGTAGTCGTTTGCGACTAACACACACCCCTCTTTAGAAAACTGTTTTTCTGCTTTTCCTTTTCTTCACTTCTCTTGGTGTGCTGCATTATAACTGTTTTGCCCTCTCCCAGTCCAACCCCAAATCTTGTTTTGCCCCTAATCCTCTCTAAAGGGTACTAGTATGTACTTGTACGTTGAACCACTTACATTACACTTACATTAGATTTACAATCTTCTTCGTCCTAGTTCAAACCTTATCATCGAAGTCTCTCCGTGTTTATTTCGTGAGAAATAGTGGGTTTCGTTTCCTGCTAGCCTATCAATTAGCTAACAGACATTGGATGGCCGAACAAAAAGGAATCCACTAAAACACGATTTGGTCTTACACCTCCGAGTTTACACTGGTTACATGGTGTGTGAGTGGAACCGCAAGTGGTGCACTTGTGGTAATGATTAGGCGCAGGTGTCCTTCGGCTTTGGTCACCGTGATGGATACCGTCAACCAAGTGCAGGTAACATTTCTAAATGACACCGAACACAAGTCAACTGTAACCGTCACTAGGAAAATTAACCAGTGTATTCTTTTGTCAAGGATGCAAACATGGAATTTGGTTCCAAGTGCCTGCAATTATAAAACTGCTTCTCAGCGGAGTCAGCAACACCATAGCCGATGAACAGAGTCACCTTTCTTTAACTTGTTGTGTGACGGCAACGAACTGACCAAAGTACTTGGTCAAATGTATGCAACATCAAAACAGAACGCTTATTTGAAGCAATCGAACAAAATCGTTCATGGATTGTATAGTGCCGACAAGATTTCATCTCTTAAAATCGGGGGTTGTTGCTGATTTGAAATCATTCGCAGTTCGAACAGGCCACAGCTGAGTTCTCGGAGCTTGTGCACAATACCACCACAAACAGTGTGTTAACAAACGCTTCGGGAATTACCTGATGTCCATTCGGTTGTCACAAGAAAAACTCTTCTTGCTGGTGCCCAAATGATGCACTAGACCACCTTATATTAAACAGTTTAACCGAATGCCAGATTATCCAGCAGTGGCTGCTCACACAGCACTCTGCGACAGAACAAATACAAATGGACCAGTTTTCATTCAATGGCAGGGCAACCTTAAATAAACCAACAGGAATGTTATTCACGGTGCAAATATTTGGCACAACGCTGCGAATTAAACTGTGTTTACTATTACATTACTCTTCCGGTTACTTTTGATTACAACACAAAAATGTATGATCAAAGGAATCGGATCCAGGTTGCATCATGGGTCTAGATGTTAGAATGAAGTGGTAATTACTTCAACAGAAAAACATACAAACCTGTATTATACCGCTGCCACAATACGCGTCAAAATTCACAATACCCTCGATTTTGCGTCATCTAACTAAACATTAATGGTGGCAGATTCAGAACATCCTGGCTCGATGCACAGAAAAGCCGTAAATGAACAAAGGGTCAAAACGGCACCCAGAAAGTCACTCATATCAGCTAGTCAACATAATCTTGAAGCTCGTCGTGTCTCAAATTTGAGACGGGGGTGTAAGTTCTGCATGGGCGAGGGATGCGCGTCCTCTGATGGCTTCTTAAATGAGCAACGCTAGTCCCAAATGCCTTGAGTATTATTGCTTCCAACTATATGCCTTTGAGTACAATGTAAAATTCATTAAACTAACCCGGCAAATTATACACATGTTACATGTCTTCTCAGTTGGATTATCAGCCCCGTGCGTGTTCTATATCTCACGTGTACTACTGGCCACCAAATCGTACTGACAATCCTGAATCCAGAGAGGAGGATCCGCCAACTGCTTCCGTCCACATAATTGACCTTTGGGCCAGCACTGAACAACAACGGATTAATAGCATGTGGGAGGTTCAGCATACTTTCAACATACCGCGACGATTCTGAAAACTCGGTTTGGTGTTCTGAGTGTCAGTATGGTTTGTAAGTGAGTTGGTCTACTGATGATTCTGGTAAGGTAGATTCTGGTAGCTTGTTCCAGATTAGGCATACCAGTACGTCGTAAGAACGATCGCTACAAGTCAGATGGTTAGTTAGTGTTGTAGTTTTAAATACTTTTTCCTGAGATGTTGGTGGGAATTAGGCAACCTCATATTTCTCAGCGGGTGGTGGAGTTTAGATTTTATTTCAATATTGAGTCTCCATTAACTTGTGATTATTTTGCTACGAACAGCCTCGTTTTACATCTAAAGATCTCGCTAGAGCCTCTGATTGACTTGTATATCGTCAGCAACAATGATATCCTGATTGCAGAGCTATCAATCTGCTTTTCAATCTCCAGCGCTTCAGTTTTCTCCGAGCAGTTCTCGTTCTATTCTCCGTGGTTGTGAAACGTCTGTGATTCGGAAGGTAACTGGAGTATCGGACATCGAATTCCACTCGGATTGCCTGCCTAGGTTCGAGTAAACCTGAACATTCCGGAATATCAGCAGCAGGACAACAGACACCGACCTGGCTTAGTTAATGTTGGACGAAGCAAAGTAAGACGCTCCAATTACATTGAATATTACCGTATTGTTGCTAATCATGAATATAGTTTGCCCTCTCAGTAGACAGCACTGGTCAGCAGAAGTTCGACAAACGGTTCCCAGTAATCGTAATTGGACAACTCAACAACACTTCCTGTGTTGTGATCCAGACGGCATTGGGCTCCGTTGACTCACCACTGCGTGCCAGTCGAAAGAGAACTAGTCTTTGTCGTTGAACCCGTGTCACTATTCCTTCTCACTAACTCGTGATAAACGGTAGCTATCTTTATGATGTGGTTGAATCGGGTGTCATCTGAGATGTGTGATACCTTGTTCATACGCTCCAGGTCGTCTGATATAAAGTTGACTGACTGTCAAGTACAACCGCTATAGTTTCTTTGTAGGATTTCTTTTCAGACCCATACACTTGATGAAGCAGATGACGATGATAAGTCAGCATCATATTAGCTGTGATTTATCCTGTGGGGTTGCACTGTTCGTGAAATATGAAAGACAACTTGTTGTACTCTTGTGGTAACCAAATATGGGCTGAATATTTGTAACCGCTATCTATCATGTTGTTTCTGCCAGTGCAAATGACGTAAATGTAAGGTGCAATTATGACATGAAAAGATTATACGGGCTGTTGGGAAATCATCTCAACCTCCCTGATTTACCAAAAACGAAAGGGATGGTAATACACCTGAAAGCAGGTTCATTGTGGTCAAGATGAGAACCAGACGGTCTGACGGGTTCCTTGCTCGAAGTAAATTAGGTTTACTGTTTGACGTTGTGTAATCACAACAGCATGCACAATGGAACATGGCTGTTTATACATGAGTTGGGTGTGGGTACTGGGTTTGTAGAGATTAAGTGATCCAACACCTTCATGAGATGTGAGAATCGGTTCCTCATTTCCCGTGATGGCTGCCAACCAGGCCTAACTGCTTTAGTTTATCCGTTGTCTCTGATGACGGCCGACTGTGGACGTACAATCAGTGTACTGGTGCCAGATGGTCACCGCATTTGCGTCGTCAGGAAACTGAATGGATTCGA
Organism: Paragonimus westermani; assembly: GCA_008508345.1. Taxonomy (NCBI): domain Eukaryota; kingdom Metazoa; phylum Platyhelminthes; class Trematoda; order Plagiorchiida; family Troglotrematidae; genus Paragonimus; species Paragonimus westermani. The sequence goes on along the minus strand of QNGE01000012.1, from coordinate 184,298 downwards.
TCAAGGACGACCATGGTTTTATTAAGCAATGCACGTTTTCATCTGTAACTGTGAGATTTCCGTTTGCAGAACGATAAGAAAACGGTGACACCTCTCCGTCAGAAGGTCTGATTCAGAGGTGTATCCTCTCACGATATAGTATTTAGAGTACAAGAGGAATAATGCGCTGAAGATCCAGTTCCTGCACCTTCGATTTTTCTGAGGTGTTTTCACCTTAAAGAGATCTCTTTACAACCGGCTGATCATTCATTGTGCTCTTATACACCTGCCACCAAAGCTGGCTGAGTATCAACACGATTTCCGATCTATCGACTTCTGTTCATCATTCTACCCTGAAGTACAGAGATATGTCAGACTCCCAGGACGAAACTTATTTACTGACAGTTAAAGTGGTTCAGCTACACATAACTGTATAAAGTATTTTTAATGTCGTTTCAGTTGTCTGCTGTGTTCAGTCTTATGTTGACCGCTTGTACTGCTGTAGTAGACTACGGTGAGCATGTTGTTCAGCCCAAGGCGAAGTTTTAATCATAACTAACACAGCAAACTTGATTAGTTGGGAGGAGACCTAATTGCAAAAAGTATGGAATTCGGTTGGAATCGAACTAGCAAAATTAACGGAATGCCCAGACGCAGCAAATGCTCTGCCAACTGAGATACAAAGCCACTTGTGGATCCCGGAAACTCCTTATGACATAACTGGTTTGGTGGGTAGCTGGGACAAGATTTTTCCCTAAGGTTATACTAAGCAGGACATGTGAGTATTGAGGACCAGAATGAGGGACTGCAAAAATCACATGTTGATACAAACTTCGAAACTTTTCTGATCTACATGTCATCAGTAACAAGTTAACCGCCGTAAGTCTGCTGTTGAACATAGCTGATGGGGAGTTTGCCTAGATGTCTAGACAAGGGTTGAAACGTTCGTAAAGCTACTGAGACCATTACGATTTGTGGTGTCACGCACCAATCGATTTATCAAAATGACTTGCAACGATGTACGAAAGAACTGGTCCCCTGGACAAAAACACAAAGTTTGTGGAATGGTAAAGGTTATAATCCACCATGCTCTGTAGGGCAAAAGTGTCGATAAAGCCCTACTGTTTAATAGACTGTGACGATTTCTTTTCCGAATCAGCCTTCAGAGACACCCGTTCTAGCGTGAAAAGTTACTCAGATATGATATCGTTCCATGTTTCCACGTCTTTAAAATAATATGAGATAATATATAATGTATAAATTTTATATATTATAGCTTATATTGTATATATATAGTATAATATATAATATGTAATATAATAATACAATGTAACATAATAATATGCTGACTGTTCGTGAAGTTGCAACTGGTTTGTCAGAACCGACGAAACTTCTGAATCAGAAGTGAACAACCACCAATCAATAGTTTTATCTATTGCACACATATCCTGATATTATGCAGGTGATGATACAATACAGATTCCACAGGAACCAACCTGTATTTCTTTTCCAAGTCTGTCCACAATAATGTCAATATGCCGTAGTAAGTAAGCGATCATTGAACCCCGTAACCCGTCTGAAGCTGCCTCGCCAAAGGGTGCTCTCTCAACTCATCATCATCATCATCATCATCATCATCATCATCATCATCATCATCA
>QNGE01000012.1:104621-179536 GCA_008508345.1 Paragonimus westermani | reverse complement strand
AGCGGGTGGGTGGCGGTGTACCAGAAATGGTACGTTTTTCGGGAAGAGATGCCAACCATCTTCCAACCCTCAACCTGGAGGACCAGGAGACTGTGGTTTGTCAGACCTCTACCTGTTGGCCTGCCTGGTATGAGTAACTCTGTCCAGTTTAGTCCAGCAGGTCATCGAGATGCGCAAGCCATCACACCACGTCAAGGTCCAGTCTCACTGTGACGGGCTCTCTCAACTCTCTGCAGTGCCACTTGAGAAAATCACCATGAAAATTATAAACGAGTACATAGCTTTTTTCGTCTACACAACAAGTTAATGTGTCGAATTTTTGAGTTCAATCATGTGAAAATCCCAACCAATCCCAACCTTTCCCCAAGTGTTTATCCCCGTATATTCTATCTCTCCCGTTTCTGACCGTTAACTCAACCTTGACCTAAACCATTTTGTTTTATCGAGTCAGTCTATTAGTTATGCGAATAGCCAGTTGTTGGTTAATGTAGTTCGCTGGAGCGGTGCGTGTATCATCTTTTTTGTAGCTTAGCTCAGTCTTGTTTTTTAAACTCTTGACTACTTGGAGGAGCTCTGTTGGGTATGAATGTCAGACTATTTGATTATAGTTAATCTTTAGCCTGTCCGACATTCAATTGCAATCCAGTCCCCAGAAACGACGTGCCGATCGAAACTGTTGAGGTTGTTTAATTATTCACAGTAGTGCCGTAGCATTGTGTTCTAATCTTGTTTCGGTCATTTGGGATAGTCAGTTTATCCCCACGCGTTGCTCAGCTTCGTCGTTGAAGGTCGTACACATAGGCTCATGCTTTTCTGCCGTTTAGTTTGTGCTATCCCAAGGACACAAACAAAACTCGTGCCTTCCATAACTGCGACAAAGTTTGTAAATAACTTTACTAGATTCAGTGCAACTGCAAGTCAGAACTGCCCCAAACTATTCCAAGTTGTGGCTTCCGGCCGCTATCATTGGCCGGTTCTTGGGCAGTCGACAAAATTGTAGTACAATTCTAGCATAAATCCGGTAACCAGACCACGCATTCAATTGTAATATAGAGTTCAATGACATCATTATTATCCCATCCATCTAGTCCATCGTGCGAGTGAATATTCTCTGTTTTCAAACACAGTGGCCGGGCGAAGTAAAATCTTAGGATAAGATACTTGAGTGCCCGAAGGGTCCATTGTGCATGCAGCTGGGCTGATGGAAAGAGCTGAACTCTGAGGAAAGTGGGAAGGGTGAATCCATTCACAAGAAAACCAACCACAAACGTTGTTCTCCTTCCGCATAAATGTAATTACCCTCACACACTTTGTTCCAACGAAATTTCTCCTTCATAATCTGCCTTTAAACTAATCGTCCACAATGGGCGCTCTTCTCCATCTTCCAGTCACCGTGGTTACCAACATCCACTTTCCACCTCACACACCAGCCATTGTTGGAGAACAAACAACCTCGTCACCATCTTTAAATAACCTGCTCGTGACCCGTAAGGACAGCTGTCTGCTTTGTAGTCAACCCATCTTTGTGCACTACAGTGTGGGCAGATGCAAAATTAAAAGCCGGAAATCTCCCTATTGCTACTGAGCAGCGAACATAAATGTTTTAGAAACCGTACGAACATACAGAATGCAAAACTAGGGAGCAGGACAGGCGGATCAGCTGAGGTGAACAACCGCAGCACCACATGTGCGTGTGGCGTGCATCTTGAATATGCGGGTGGGCGGTGCGCGCACGAATAGCTTACGCATGTTTCCCAAGAAAGCGGTAGGGCGAAGAATCGTGGCATGCGTTCTTAAAAGAACTTGTAACGCATATGGTCCTGACGTGATCAGGATTGGAGACAGAATCAGCTGACTCAACGGATCGTTCGCTCGACCAACGGATATAACTATTGGTTACGGATCGGCACGTGCGCAAAAGTTCATATGCTTTGCGTTCTATCCATACGTTGGCCAGGTTGACACAAGTAAACGTGGTGGCTTTGACAACAAATAGGCGAATCCTAGCGATTTACTCGTACATGAAATGAACCCAGTGCAGAAGAGTGGAAGGACAGGTGTACTTTCATGCTACCGTTTAAGACGGATTGACAGTAGCAGTTTAGGTTGAATACGGAACTCTGGTTACACAGTCGTTCGTAATTCGTTCTGTGCCACGTGTTTGCACGATCCGTTTCAGTGAAGTTCAAAGAAACTTGGCGGATTGCAAAATAAAGTAGCTCACCCTGCAGTTTTATGTCCACGTCATGTCATGCGAAGGAGAATTGAGTGATTTAAAGACGAAAAGTTAAACTTTTTAACAAATATAAAAGAACGTGTATGGGAATGTTACAAGACTTCAAACGTCTGCGGAAGTGTTTTCTCGATCAAAGAGATGTCCCACAGATGACTCAAGGAACTCAGTGAGCAATGCAAAAACAAGTAATTCAAGACTCAACTGGCCCACTAACATTGAAGACCTCAACATGAACTGTGCAATACATGTTAACACAACGTTCTGTGATCGTTGTGTTAACGAATGCATGTGTATTTCGCTGACACAAGAGTATGTGAAGCGTAGCTTAGAATGAGCTCGGGACAAGGACTACCAAGACGGGCAATATTCACTCGTTTGGTCCACTGATAAGACAAAGCACGTGACAGTCGGAGGAGGAATGTAAACTGCATTCGGCTTCCTAAAGATCAAATCTGGTTAGCAATATTAGCAATGCTAGCCATCTGACTGAGTGAAATGGTTATAGTATGAAGTGATCAGGGCGCCGCAATTCGAGTTCAGATGATAGACCATTTTCTGTCTCCCTCCATACTTTAATTTTGCAAGAGATTGTCACTATGAAGCGTTGATTCCTATTTTCTGTGCCCGACAGTGTAGCTGTTTCTTTGAATAATTAACTCTTAGACTGACCGACCTACTTTTCTCATCTCGTCTATTGACCCACCAGGCGAATGACGATGCCAGTTTGATGGTCAAGTTTGTGGTATATTTGAAGCGGACGTAGAAGAATCGGTGTTCCAACGCAGTACACCATTTTAGTGCAAATAAGTTTAGGGGATGTAAAAAGTTGTTGCAACCTAGTAGAAAAAAATAAGTCGTAGAATAGTCCATAAATGACGCCTAGAGATTTGTTGGTGCCTGTGTACATTCTTGTGCACAGTTTATATTTATTTAAAAGCTGTTCAAACCACACAGCTTTTAAAAAGGTGTTAGTTGGACGCAAAACATGACCGTCATCGAGCTGATGGTAAGAAAGTCGCTGTTCAAAATGAAGATTTATAAATAAGCAGTAGGATTTATAATACCCACAGTTGTTCTCGATAATTTGGTGGGTTTTGGTGAGTTGTCATGTTTATAACAGACGTGCGCTTACGCGTTACAGATGTGAAGTTCATGGTGCAATTCAAGTCAAATTCAGCACAAATGTCGAACTGCAGCGACAAAGACTTGTACACAAAAACAAAATAAAAAACTAACGAGAAAGTCAGTTAAAAACTACTTTTAAGGGGAATCTTTAGATAGAAGGAATGTGTGATGTGTTGTAAGATGCTTTCGTTTTATTAGAGAAATAGAGGAGGCAATGAAATGGATTAGAAAATAGAAAATAAATACAACGAAATTGGGTCTCTTCAGCTAGTTTGTTTTAAACAGGAAAGTGTCCACGAATAAAGTACACCAGCTTCTCGATGAACAAGTCGCATGACGTGAAGAACCTTGGATTTTGGCAACAGGTCCACAGAGAAGAGAAAGTAAAAACAGGCTCTGATTTTGCAAAAATTTGTATTTTTTAACCAAGATGGTAACGAGTCGTACTGTGTAAACATTTCATTTCATAAAAAGCCTTGCAATGTGTTCTAATGAGACGTTATGACTATGAGGACATGGAATGAGAAGTTTTAACATCGTCATTTGAAATGTATATTGGTTACAGCTTTGAGCTACAGCTCAACTATCATTGCTGTGGCATCCTGAATGAACCGTGTGTGTTGTATAAATTACCGTGACTTTGATCTAATGATCACTATGACGAACTTGCAATCTGTTTAGTTTGGTTGGTCTCGGCCCCTCAAACTGTGAGGACTTTTTGGGCGGAGTCAGAAATACCAACGTGAACGAAGGCATAGGTGTAAGTTCAGCAAAACTGAGCGAATTTCGCACACGGGCACATTTTTCGTCTAATAAGTCAGGCATTCCTAACAAACAAATGTGACTGAGAGTCCCTGTTTGTTCCCAGTGACAATCTAATGACAGTGGGAGCGTGAAATGCAGTCCATATTCCGGTCTTGGCAAGGACTTAAACTACCGATACGATATCTAACAAGACGGAAGTCCAGTTCAGAATAGGCTCACCGAATCAAACATAAAAACCGGTGGATTCCGGTATGATCAGCAGTTTGGAAATATTCCCAAAATTCGTTCCATAATTTTAATCTCGCCATCTCTACTACTATAAACAGAAGATCTGTTGCATAATCTGCACAACATTAATGTTTAGAATTTCCAGACGGCACATACCTGAATACAGAGATCACAAACCAAACAGTGACGAGTGTGTACTAGAGTGGGCATTCGATTTTGCAGGAAAATTGCTCAGGTTTTCAATTTCTAGTTTGGAATCAAATGAGGATATCACGGTCCAAAACGTCCGAACTAACACAAACTTTGGTCACGTTGGGTGGGTATAACCGGTTGGAGTAGAATAAACATATTGAAGGATTGTTGTAGAAATGAAGCTGAACTTGTGTGATACATCCTCTTCTCAGCTATGGGATGAGTGGGGCACCCGAATTTGGCAGATTACCTCGAGGTTGCTTATGCAATGCCAATAACTGGCGGTATATATTGTCAGTTTAACTAAGACAAGGTCGTCTTTATTTGCTAGTGTTCTGAAAGGACACAACTAAACCTGTACGTAACTCCAGTACAGCTTTGGTGCTCTTTCTTGTTCAATATCACGGTAGATGCATAGAACACGATTATAACAAATATGGAGCCTGTGTAATTAGCTGACGAATTATCCGACACGGCGGGCTTGTGTGCTCTGAACCGAAATCTTCAATTTATAATGAGGTTTACTTCAAGGTTTGTACTCTTTTGGGTACTGCAGAACGCTTACGAGTGCACTTTAACCCCCCGGGGAAGTTACATGCCAAACGCGAAATTCCACAAAACGCTCATAAGTAAGTAATTCTAAAACTCGAACGGGGAAAACGGCATAGAAGTGAAATTTAGGAAACAGTTTGCTTTATAGGTGAGCTTGTTTGGCTGACCTCTTGATGTACTGTCATCCCAAAACTGAGTTCATGACGATCGACGATGTTGCGTGAAGTGGTTAAAGTAGAAGGGAAATCTAGCAAAAAGTGAGGTTCGATTGTGCGGTTTCTGTCTGCATCCAGCGTGCTACTTTTGCTCGAACTCCCACCGTGATGCCCAAGTAGTGAATACAATAGTGTCTAATAGATTAATCTATAACAACTGGCAATCAACCCCAGAAGTGTATAGCCGGTGTCATTAGATGGTTGAGTGCAGAATCTCACCGACAGCTTATCGACCACCACGCCAATTATATTAAGTCCTGAGAGTGGATATTTTCATCGCGAAATCTTCGTTTTTGTTGACGCTTTTGGCACACAATAGAAAAGGACACCATTTTGTACGCTGTTTAGTTAACGCTGAATAAAATCCCCCACCCGGGATTAAAATAGAATAATTAAACTTGGATGGTATTTTTCTAAGTGTTCAACGTAATACAGTTAGGGTAGTACAGAATACCAACAATGTGATTTGCGCATGACAGTTTGGAAACAAATCGGTGATCATTGTCAACCCCACCTCGATAACGAGCTGTAGTTGATAAAAAGTCTGACGGAACGGGAATCCCTGAATGACGGAACAGAAAGCAACGCACATTCTAGGACGTAACTGTAGCACAACGAGACCTCAGCCTGATTTACCCCTCCAGAATACATTGCCTTCTCACAAGGAATATCAGCCGCATTAGATGCTGTACTACTGAACATATCTGTTCATACAAACGTAAAACTCTCACCATCAGCCAGTATTTCGTGATGGCTGCTTAACTTTGTGAAACGGAGTCTGTTACTACATGTGACGTTACATGCGTTACATGTTGAAATGTAGGTATGAAGGTCAACAGCAGACACTAAATATGCTCTCATTTGAGGAGATTACAAGCAATACACAGTGTTTCTCACTTCTTCACGAACTAAAGTTCACAAATCGGTCCTGAGCTTTATATTACTTTTCTCGGCGAATGCAACTGAACAAAACGAGGTTTTGTTGACATGATACAGCTGTCTGAAATTTTGATTATGCGGTCTTTAGTAGTATGTGGCAGGTTTTCTTAATGATTCAGTGCTTGTTGCTGTGTCATACGAATTCTGCGATGTACATTTTAGGGCATATGCTGCCGAGCGGCTCCATTCAGGACACAACCGCAGTTTGAGCTTAAAAATACATTTGCGTGCAGTAGGTGAAATGACAGAAGGTAATGTCCGAACTGATAACTTCTACGTGATTGTCATGTTCGTTCCAAGCGCAACAGAATACTGAAGTTCACATTCCAGGCGAATGGAAATATGGGTCTGTGAAGAGATCTGGTTGTTCAGCCTTTTAACGGGATAAACAAATATTGACGGTTTACGTATAATAATGACCCAACAGGGATCCGTCTTTGATTTTAGTTTTGACAATGAATAGGATCTATTAACCATGGAAACTCACGCATATAGCACAAATTCACTACTGCATACTATGAAAACTGTAGTCTGTAACTGTGCACGTTATTCTTGCTGATAATAATAACACTTAATCGACTTAAAAAAACATGCATTCCAAGGCCAAGGGATGTCAACACATAATACTCACCCCAAGTGACGCGCTGAACTCTTATGGCTGCACTCATAAGTCACATATCCAGCATAAAACTAAAGAAATAAGACCGAGAAGCGTGCGGGCTGAGGGTTGTCTGCGCAAGCCGTTCTGTACGATTTGACCAGATGGTAAGCAAGCATTAAAATAGATGCCTTGTTTCACGGAAACGAAAAAGTAGAGGACTCAGTGATAAAATATAAGGCAATGTAAGGTTTATTCTTGGTCCGTTATCTTCGATTCAAGTAGAACACAATAATTATAAAAGTGGTTATGGAGCAGGAGTCGCTTAGTGAATTGGCATAAAAAAGACATGCCAAAAACGAGCTTGCTGACCACGTCAAAAGATGGATGGTGATGAGACATGTGAAATCTCCTATGGAATCTTCCAATACACTTAAGCAAATGACAGTTAGCTACACGTTTAGCCATTCTGTGTCTCATACGTTCATCCTCTCTGTCGACCTAGACGTCACTGGAAATATGAGTGAACCGGTAGATCACATGACAGGAAGATTATTTCGACAGGCCGCGATTACGAACAAACTGACCAACACTTCGATTTGTACTCAGCAATTGCATTTCAACCTTAGGACATGCACTAGTCAGGACAGACTACAATTTTCGATCTACGCCAGTCACGATATAGTCGCGTTTGAAAGGTAGATACAGAAGGGAATGCACCTTAAAAACCCTGCGATTATTACTGACCCTTTTCGGTTGTAATTATAGACGTACCCTTTGGAATATCCCTTTGTGAATGAGACTTACTTTAACCTCTAGCCCTATTCTTACCAGATGCAATTGACCCATATTTGTCCAATCAAGGTTCCTAATTTCCTTTAATCAAATTTTAAACGACACCATATCTGAAATATTTCCACTAACTGAACCGAAATTATAATAGGGAGTATGCGGTAACACGACAGCTTTGCATAGAAAGCAAATCTTGTTAAGAAAATGGGTAACCAACAGTGAAAAATGTTTCATACAATCATCTGTACACTTGCAGTCGCCGCGACGTCGCACCTGCAAAATGGTTAATAACTTAAACATACCTGATTCTTTAGAAATAATCGTCAGTGGATGAGTGACAGATGTATGGATATATATATATATATTGTGTTATTTGGCTAAACTGGCCAAGACATTCCTAAACCAGTGAACTATACTAATTTTGCACGAAAAGCTCCACTTAATGCAGTCACAGCTGTAAGAATATGAGATTACAACAGTCGTTTGTATTTAATCTTTGTGTGATATTTCAGTACATAATTTCTGCTTGTGGACTTTGTAGTGAAACACAACCGCTTAGATTCACTCAATGAGTCAAATATTAAAAACCTGATATTTTCTACCGTGAACGGACTTTGTTGGCAGCCATTAAATAAATTACACACCAGTTTCACTGCTACTAATGCCTCATGCCTCAATCTATTTGACGCGGTACCGATTATTAGCGTGCAGTATATGGTCAAGGTTACAACTGTTGGTAGGAGTAGCCATCTGAACAATTAAGAGGAAAGTCTACTTTCTGAAGTCTGATGCAAGTGATGTGGATGCGGACATTCAGTTCCATAAACCTGTATAAACATACATACTCACAAATATATCAACATGCACATATCACGACTGTAAAATACTGATGGTTGTAGCTGTAAACCCTGTTTGCAAACTTTCAAAGAGTCAGTTAATGTAATGCAGGCGAAGTTATTCCGTGGAAACTATCTACACTCTCGGCTGTTCGAAGTGACAGTGAACAAGTGCTTGTTGATCTTGGAAGGTTTGAGCTTTATGTTAAACGGCATGGATACCGTTTAAAATATGCCTGGTAAACATCCGTTTTAATCTGTGTTGCAAAGAATTTTTTGGAGAGGCAAAATTTAAAAAAAAAAACTTGCATCAATCAATTTTATTTCGTTTTATTAATTCTGAAACGAATGATTTCTCACATACTAAGCCGCGGTTTACGTCAACAACACTCATCTCACTAAGCAAAGTGCATTGGTAACCAAAGACGAATGAAGGATACATTACAGTGTTAGCTAAATTGCATCGTAATTGTGATTTTTCGAAATTATTGTAAGTCACATCGTATACAATGACCCACAAGTATGCTTACGCTTGTTCATAACCAGTGGAAGACGCAGCTTCTTGTCCGGTTCACTCAACCTTGTCATCAATGAATAGAGAATGTTGACCATTTCCCACATTTTTCCTGGACTGCTGTTGTACTTCCAGCCACTTTGAATGGGTACAAAGTTCTTGCTTTTTCAAAAACGCAGCGTACAACCGTTTTTAAATTGTTTTCCCTTTGGTCATTTGTTGAACCCACTCTACGCGTTTGCACCAATGTTAAAACTTCAATTTTGTTTCCTTCATGATTCAGAGCTCTCTATTAGAATTCCCCCTTCTTTGTTCAAGTCATTTCATTGTCTACTTCCAGAGGCATTCTTAATTATGGAGGCGATGTCGTAGTAAACTAGAAACAGTCGAGAGTTTGTACAGACTCCGTAAGACAAGTTAGATTAAACGACTTAGCTAACTGGTTCACAACTTGTTCCACATCACCTCTGTCCGCAAAATCTAAGAGTATTTCACCTTCACTTTTGAAGTATCTAGAGAGGTCCAACGATTACGCCTAACGTCTGTCCAATATCTTAATGGCAAACATGTCAGAATTTGTGTTAAATCGACATGTAGAAATTTTATCGAGTGGTTTACGTTCCTGACAAGCGAAAAATCGACCATTTATTTTTTTACGACAGTTTATGCCTCTTTAGGTCTTGTATTCCGATCTATACCTGCCTATGTCCTCAGCTGTTGACCGTAATATTCCTCTGATATTCCTTGTGACCCGGTAACCGAATACCTTACATTCATCTCACGATTACTAAAGCATTTTCCGAAATACTCTAAAAAACCCAGCGCGAATCTTCTCAGCCCCATTAAGGTGAAGCCGATTTCAAAAGTTTAGGCGACTCCGATTACCTTTTCTGTGCTTCTCTTTCTAAACCAGGTTCTTTACCAGATCTTTGTCTAAATCTTTATATTTTGTTGTGAAAGCAAGCGATTCTTTTTTATTTTCTCGTTCAGTTCTCTTCTCGATCAACCCCCCCACCAGTAAAAATTACAAGCGTGCTATAACTCTTAATTGCCATTTACTGTATCCTTTTGTTTCCTTTAACCACACAAAGATGTAAACGTTTTACAGACAGATTCATCCCTTCCTCACGGCTGAGTAAAACGCTTTTTGATTTTAATGGTGTTGGCTTTAAATCTTCTAAGGAACAGGTGAAAATGTACAGTGACACTTTTCCTCAGTTTGTTGTCCGGCTAGCTAAGATTGCATCCAGAAACTAGGTGTGATATATAGATATGTATTCTGCGGAACAGATTAAATGATGAGTTATTGCATTTTGGTACGTTAATCACCACCTGACCTCAACGTTACATCACCTGTTAGTTGACCATACTTTGCCAAACAAATGGTCTCCAGAGAAATCCCACTAGATGAGCTTTTGATAGTCGCACACAGTAGTTCGTTCACATACGGAGGCTTACTTTTCCACGTAGGGAATAGAACAAAATTGACCTCAGACACACGTCCATTAGTGATTGACTTCCTATTCCAGTCTTTCTCGTGTTCTAATGCCACATATTTTAGTTCCCGACCTGACAGAAGATCTTAAGGTGGCTGAAAACCTAATCGGTCGATCGTACTGACCCTGTAGTTCAATCGTTCTGAGACGCTACCGGACATATGCAAGCCATGGAAAATGGTGTGTTTCATTCAACGCTATCCTACCCATTTTACTCTAATGTTCATTTCAATCTGGGACACGCTTTCTTAATTTAGGTCCGGTTAGGTTGTGTTCCAATACTGAAAAGAGCAACAAGTAATCAAATAAGGTTTCATGCTGTAACTTTCGAGACCTTGGCATTTTCAACCGAACTGTTGTCAAAGTAAACCAGTGTAACAGACAAATTGTTGGACATCAGTCACCTTTTAAAAGATAATGTAAAAGGAAATTTAAGAGATGTGGCAAAATTGCCAAAATATGATGGTCATTTTGGTTCGGATATATTGTATAGGTTAGACGAGTTTATATCGGCCCAAAGACAACCTACATCGGCTTCAACCACTATGGTCAGAATTCTAAGTGACGTGAGCGGCTGTTGTTGCTTCCTTAAAATGGTCAATATAAGTCTAATTTCACCATCATCACCAGTTGAAATTGCTGGAATACCTGCCTAAAACGAGGCACTTAAAATCGATGACTGGCACTGGTGGCAGATGAATGTTTGACCAACACAAGAAGATAACCGACTCAAACTGGGCTCCTACTCATCTTGCTTGACATGAACAGACGTTGACAAACGCATTGGTAGAGTAAGGTTTTGAATGTGAACACACCCAAGATGAAATTATTACGTCCTGTGTAGTCCGAACCTCAACAGACAAACCTCGTACCGCCGATTCATGGTCTAACTGTACCTAAAAGAATGGTCAGCATATTACACAAGCGCCTCCTTGAACTAATAATTGTTGAATCACAAACAAAGAGAAGGAACATTAAGTAAAACTTTGCAACGGTTTTGTAGAAACCGTAGTCAATTTCCACAAGTGAACAGTGTAGTTTACATGATCAAGATTAGCTGTTGACTGATTTTTGGAACAGAGCTATTTAAGAAAGGCAAACTGTGTGACTCAGCAAATTTAACATGAATTTTTTGCTACAGCATTCACAGTTGAAGCCAGTGTGATGTATAACTAACATCTTAAAAAAGACCGTTGCTTACCTCTTTGAAAATTATCCTTTGTGTAAACGGCTGTCTTGTATAAACAATGTTTACCGTCTCATTTGTTTATTTCGTCTAGCAAACGAAAAGACAATTCTAAACACTGCACATTCTGAATACCACTTACGTTTGATGGCCGCTTTTTATCCCACCTAAATTGTTCGGTCGTTTCATTTCGACAGGAGAACGAATCAGGCCTACATTGTACGACCAACAGACCCATCTTCACTTCATAAACAAGCTGGCCTGGGAGTTCAATTCCCAGGACAGAAAAACCATCTGCTAATGATGAGCTCTTATCATTGAGCACAACGCTATAGTCTAAAATATTCTTCTGGAGTGGATCAATCGACCTGTGTTCAATGTTGTGCGGTTCGTTCCAATTCTCATATATAAGAAGTAACCTATAAGTAAGAAATTCTGCAGCAACATACAGAGGACGCAAATACGGAATGCATATGTAATTTTCTATGCAGAATGCAACTGTAACAACTGTGTAACCGGCATAGCACGTTTTGATTAGTTCATTCATTGTCCCCATCTTGCTTTTTATTAAGCTGCTGAAAGGGGCTATGTTCCGAAGAGTTTTCAGGCTTTTCAAGATTGCTGAAGTCGGTCATGGGCTCGATTTTATAAACCTTGTAGCAAAAGAGTTTAATAACTTTTCGATAGGCTTTTTAACCATTGAGCGGGCAGATTAGGGGAGGGAACAAAACTGATTTGTTCGGTCAATTTGGCGCGATAAATCCTGACCACCGCTCAGCAAGGGTAAGTGACCCTGGACAAAAGAAACTATTGTAGTATTCCTCCAAGTGACGTTACTTAGCAGCATCTCTAGCTTAATTTTCATACGAAGTCAGATTATTTCGTAGTAGAATCGGGATTGACTGGTAATCGACCCACTGTTGGCGGAACTCACAGCCACCCATCACATTGCCGTTATATAAACTTCCGGTGGACTGACTCCACGTTCGTTGATGTTATTCACAGCGTGGTACAGCCTATGCTGTTTAAATATGGTTTGCCTTTTTGGAGCTCACACCATATATCTCAGTAGCACAAACTTCGTCACAATGCGGGGGAGTGGGGAACAGACTGCAAGTGGGCATAAACTGTGGAGTGTAATCTGAAGACAAGCACGCCTGACTTAATCTTGCGGAACAGGTGGTATTTTGCGCATCTAACTTGGCGGCTAGCTGGCCAAAATCCGTTTGCAACCTTCAAGCTTCCGTACTGTTCGATCTAAGCTTGTGCGGTCCTTGTGTCCACCTTTAATGGCATTTACCTGCTCCACATGGGTCGATTTGATTCCCACACTCCGACAGCACGCCACTACTGAATCACTTTAGACCTGCTGATGAACAGATAATGACAACTGATTCACCTAGTTCCCTCACTGCGTCCAAACCATACGGCGGTATCGGAATGTCGGTACCATCTTCGGGGTATCGCAGCTCGACATGAGCCCAGTAACACCAGCAATGAGGCATGTGGTCAATGTGCATTGACACTGGTAGAGCAGCGAGGCTGAATGCAGGTCCTGCCAACTTTGCCCTCCATACTTAGCATTTTCTCTATAATTTTATGTTGTGTGTTTTCTTCCCAAGAGCTTAGTATTTTGATAAGATGTGGTAAGTCGTTTTAGGAGTATGACTGAAGAAAGAGGTAAAGACTTACGCCCAAATCACGTATGTAGCAATAAACGAGCTTTGACCAACCGGAATATCAACAGCAGAAATGTGAATTATTGACCAAAGACAAATCGTAGTACACTAAACAAAGCGATATGTACATATAATGTACAACGTCTGTTATTGTGAAGATGTTAACGACGAGCCTAATGATCAAACAAAAAGCATTACATAGGTACAACTCATGAACTTGTGACCACCTTACTACGTTACTGACCGTGACCGGACAGTCTTTCTTGTGTTGTTGTCTGGACGGCAATGTTGTTCGTCGAGTTGTCACACCGGATGACATTACTTAAGGTATCCGAATTTCGATTTAATCTGTGACGTACACCTCAAGACTATTGGTCAATCAAATTTCCACCCTGAGAAGTAAGTGGACATGAGAACAAGTACAAGACCCTCAGACTAAAAATAATGTTCTTATTCTCTATCGTTAATTTACACCATTTGACGCATAAAAAACTGGTCTCTCCTCCTGATATTTCTTTGAGTTTGGTCACTACGCCATACTGTGAAGGTTTTTAGTTGTTAGCATTTATCTTCCGCGCGATAAGTGAGATTGCTGAGCCTACAGAAAAACTTTTTCATCAGTGTTCTAACGTGGTCAGCAAAACGGTTACCAATTCGCTAGTGTTGATTTACCCCCACGAAACTTAGATGGTTCCAAAAGAGCACTACATAACATTTGATTCAATCTCAGATATTCGTTTGGGAATATCTAAATATATATCAGATCACGTTAATAGCTTCAATCCGGAGGTATAGCGGATTTAGTCTCACCCTATCTCACTTCACTCACCCGCCTGCGTTTAATCCATTCGGAAAACCCGGTTTTCATGGTTTGAACTCGATAGCTTTCTGCTTCTTGGTTGGCTGCCACTCAGGGTTTAAGAGGTCAGCTCGTAGGGGTCGGTTTCACCAAATTGTCCAGATGTCTGACAGCAGAATCAGTGTGCAGAGCTTCCATGTTACAGCAATGCAACAAACCCGTAAGTTAAAGAATTTCGACCTTACAATTAGACGAGCGTGTGTTATCAGTTCCAAGGCTTTTCGTCTGCTCTGAATTTCTAGGTAGCATAACTAGAACGGGTCTCGCGGTGATTGTCACATCTGTTTTACTTATGCCAACTTCACGAGTAAAAATGATTACCTCTTTCTGTTGGTTCGCCATATTTTCCAAAGTAACTTACTGGCCAAGAATTAAACCACACTGCACGCTATGACCTGGACTCTGAAACCCCACTGCGTTGATATTGCCACCCCGTTTGGCTATTAAAAGTTTGCAATCTAAGTGCAAAGCTTGACAAACAAACGAATACGCAGATCATCATTCCAAGCCACCAGCTCCACCATCGTTTCTGCTAATCACTACCTTTGTTTTATTGTGCTCTGAGTGTAATTAATTACGTATTTTAATTGGTAAGCTTCGAATACCACTATCACTCACTACCGACTTTTACTGTCCGATTGGCTTCTAGATTGACAGTCCATCATAGTTGGAGGTAATAAACTTCAGGCACTGATAATGCAATTAACCTGTAACACGCCTAATCAGACTATTGTTTCAACTCCGCCTTAGATGACCTCGTAGTACTTACCGGTTCAATAAATTCCTATAAGCTTCATGGTTAAACAGAGTGAACAAGCCTGGTCTGTGATTATGTTATCCTCATGACTTTGAATTCTTAAAAAGACACCTATCTGGACATGTGGCCACAGCGGATGAAGCAAAACCAAACGCTTCTCACACTGGCTGTCTTGTCCGGATAAGGCTACCACAGTGACGAAAGCCCAAAGCCAGTACATCCTTCAGAAAAAGTGACTTAGGTTATGCTTCCTTTGACGCCGTCTACGTATCCGTATCTCATGCAGACTCGAAAAACTAAAATTGAGAAGAGTGTGAGTCAAAACGTTTGCAGAACAACAAGCAGAATTGAGTAGACAGATGGTAGATCAAAACAACATAACTGGCAATCATATACTACGGACTGTATTGTTACACTAGTATTAATAAATCACACTAAGAGCAAGCATGCTGTAGGGCTAATTAGGAATTAGACGCATACATGTAAAAGTTATCAAATATTTCATTGTATGAATCAGGTGAACAAACCTCACTTTGAGTCTAAATAACGATTCAAGAGCAAACTCTTGAAACATATAAATTCACGGGCAACAAAAAAGAGGGGAGGAAGACAATGATATGAATTTTCCCGTTGAAAAAGAAAGTTTTACTAGACAAATTGGAATATCGGGCTTTGTAAGCAAGAAAACGAAAGCAAGCCTCCTTGCTTGCGGCCAGCGTTACCGCTGCCTCTTTGCCGACGGTTTGTTGTGAGTTTGTTGATAACCGATCAATTCGAGAAGAGGAAACCGTTCACAACCGCACTGGTTGCCGCATTCTACAGTCATTTTGCCTTGTCATACGGTGCCATTAGATGCTTTGCATACTGCACGCCCCAATTCACTGTCATGGGGTTGTCATTATTAAGACGTTCGGACCCCATCAGTATCGCACTGCTCCAGACGATCCTGTTCAAAAATGTTCTCATACGATCTAAAGTCTGTAGTCCAAAGTGAAAGGCTTACTCGAATCACACAGTTTCTAACGGTCGAGGCCTTGCATACCTGCCTCGTGCTATCAGCTGAGCAACAGCGGTATCGGCATCCGCTCTAAAGTGAGTATCTTAAGATGTCACTACACACTTGCCCAATGACAAATGTGAGACCCAGTGCACTTGGAAACAGGTCATACGTTTTTGCTACAGAGACAGCTCCAATACGATGCTAATACTGTAAGTGCCACAATACTCGTGAGAAAATCAGCCCGTTCCATACCTAGTTACCAATAAAATATCCACAGGTTATTCAATCATTTGTATATTGTTTTTACCCTGAACAACCAGTAAAAAGAAACTTTTCACATTTGGATCCCCTCAGTAGCCAAAATCGTGGCAAGATTGTCCATATTTCGCTATCCACACCGCACAACCACGGAGTCCCGTTGAGATGTGGCTTTAAAAAAATCCCCTATCAAACAGTAGACATGTGGTGGGGTTGGATACAAATTTGTGGGCTCTGACTCATCTTTTTGTGTGCATGTACGCAGATAGAGAGACGGGCGGACCGAATCCCACGCTTTTCCCAAGTCTCAACAGTGCTCAGAATACGTCAGTTAGACCGCTTTCTCTAGCGCACCTGGGGATTGTGTTTGACTCAAAAAATAACAACGCATCACTTCGGACACTGAGCAAACAATGACGACAGATGGATAATCCTCATTCACTGATACAGACACACACTTGCAGTTAGGCGCATGTTTACTCAAGCACACATGCGCAAAACTGCAACGGACAGTAAGGACATGTTTACAAAAGTGGGGTGAAAGTAGGCCGTGGGTAGGAACTGAGATGACAGCAGTTTGGGAAACTGCTCAAAACGCACAACTAAGTGATAGACGTGAAAGACATGGCGGTGAGAAAAACGATGAGAAAGTGAATTCAGAAGAGAATAAAATAAATGTGTGATTTTTATCGTGGTGCAACTAACAACAAGATGTTCACTAGAACCGCATTTCCACTCTGAAAAAATGTGTACTTTTAAAAGAGATACCAGGAAGTTAACGTCAAACTTTGGCATACTGGCATTGATTCCTAAAGCATCCATCTGATCAGTACTACGTTTGTTCATCTAATATGGAAAATCAAAGGAAGTTATTGGATGTGTTTAGGTACAAACGGAGTCGCAATTTGCCGAAATGTCAAAACCACAGTTGGACACACGTTTGAACTTCCCTCGAACAGAAAAGCAACGATGTTAACTTTAGGTTATCACTAGGCGTCTTCGGGCATTTTGGCTTTAAATTTGACTCATAACCACAATTTGGGCAAAGGTGGCGTTAGGTGACCACTGTTTACTTCACTATTAACCATTAGATAATCCAATTACAAATGACGCAAACGAAATTAAGGGAAATCATCTATTCACGGTCAAGTGATCCAAATACCCGACTGTAATTCATAAGGACTTATACCCGGTCTTTCAGCTTTGATGATTCTAACAAATGTTTGCTGTTTAATATATTGTTATGTACGCTGTTAAATGAAAACCTAACGCGGTCAAGTCAACGATGTGTCTTATCAACGAAAAATCCTCCCTCTATTTTCTGGTAATTTAAATTCAACCCGATTAGGGGTTACGTTGGATCAGGCCCAGACACTGTTTGTGTACTACCATCGTGGTCAACTATGCACGGCACCCAGACTATACTACAGTGCTTCCCCCTAAAACGTCTCTGAACAGAAACACCCCAGTCTAAAAGGTGAGAAGCCTTTGTATCAGATAATTCCAATGAACATCTAACCGCCCAAGCAACACATAATAATTTTTGTAGGCCAGGTTCCCAGAATGGGACAGTAGGGGAATTGTGTCGGACCGAACCCAGCCTGATTACAACTTGGTCATCTAATAGATCATTTACATGCATCAAAGTATACGTGTGCAACTTCACATATTGTTGAGGCAGTTTTATTTTTGTGTACAATCGTAGGATAGTTCAACTCACCTGAAGAATGAAGAGTGCTCAGTGTACTATGCCCTGTACCCACAGAGCCATGCAGTGGGCCGGGGGGGAGGTGATAGTGGCTGACGTAAGCATCTGTTTCTAAGTCTGGTTGACATATTTCACTCTAATCCACTGCCAATCGAATGATCACGCAGTGTTCACTGTTATATTAGGTGAGGCAGCCGTGTTGACCAATGCACCAGTGACTTCACATTAGGCATGTAAGCGTGACCGGAGTTCTAGTCCGGGCCATGACAAGTAGATGCACTACTGACGAGCTCTAATGAGAGCGGAACTCGAGTCGTCTAGTGGTTGTTTTCGAGACGGACCGACTGAAAATTCTATGGGAATGCGACAGTTCCGATCAATTTTGGGTGATGTTCAATCTACATGGACAGCATTCAGTCTAGACAGTAGGATATAATAATGAACTGTCAGTTGATATGACCGTTTCTTCATGAAATGGAAGGCTGACCACTGATTGTACAACAGTCTATCTCTTCGTAAGGTTCATTATAAGCTTACATATACAACCAACATTACAGACCACCTCAAACATATTGGCGAGAATGCGGCAAAATGCCATGGAAACGAGAGTGGTTATTAGCTGTATTACCACTTCGTCTGTGGCTTTATTGCACAAATGTAACCTCAAGATGTTGGCATTTTCCGGAGCGCTGTTACCCAAGTGTCACGCACTGGCCTTCTGTTAGCAAAACATGCTGATATAATCAAGTTCGTTATCCTGGCAGTGAAACCGTTTGCGCAAACCCGACTGCATTTGTGTGATATTCATTCACCTCATGGTTCTGTCGCCATGCGCTGGACCTATGTGACTGAATGTTCCACATAATCAGCGGATTTAAACAAACGGAATGTTTGCATTTCACACTGTATGTCTTCTTGCTATCATACTATAATACACCAACCATCCAGTTCGTTATCATTTGGATATGACTAGCGAAATTACATCTCATATTCTTTTCAATCTAACGTACTTTGCTCAATGAACACACAGCAACACAACGCTGTAAACCGGTTTATGAGTACTACTTCAGGTCGAAGGTAGGGATTTAATCAAGGGTTAGCAACGGTTTACATCAACCAACCAAGTATATACTAGGTGCCGTCTTGAAATGAAAATACAATCCGATAATGTCAGGGTTCACTTTTCAGTTAGACAGACTGGAGGCAAACCATAGTTCATTTTTAAAACAGTTAGTTTCGTTCAAAACATTAGGCACAGCAGTTGAAAGACTGACGATTGTATACAAAATTCACTAATACCTCATTAGCGCTAAATAGCAATAATCACGAATATATGTAAGCATGATGAGGTGGAACGAAAAACAAGTTCTGGTGACTTTTATCGTTCACCCCACCCACTATGTTCACATATGCATATTTGTGGTTATTGTTGTTTTGTACTGAATAAGCGATATGGAATACTAGCATCTACCAATGTCCATCTTCCCAATGCACTGTTTATGAGCTCTATTTTGGCGCCGCCGGTCTTCTGGTCTTCCAAATCCGCTTAACCACATTTAAAAATAGTTGAGTGGTTATGTTTAACTTTCTTTCCGAAGGCTCCAAGTACACTTACAATTACTCTTCATAAAAAAACGGTAGGATATTTAATTTGTTGTAAACAACTTGTTGGACTAAGTCGCCATGTGAGCAGTTTTCCTGTTCAGCTAACTGGACTATTTACCACATGGCAGTGAGTGGTTAGTTGGTAATCGTTTTCTAAAGGGAAAGCAAACCAACTTGTATAAGTACTCTTGATAAAAAACATCATACGATCCTTCATTACAGCTGTCTCAACGAATTTAGTAGGTGAAACGATTATTACCGAGCAGCTAGAATTTACCACGGCACGGCGCGGAACATTCTGAAACGCACAAGATATCGCATGCTTGTAACACCTCTAAACAACTACTTAACCATATAG
Organism: Paragonimus westermani; assembly: GCA_008508345.1. NCBI lineage: Eukaryota > Metazoa > Platyhelminthes > Trematoda > Plagiorchiida > Troglotrematidae > Paragonimus > Paragonimus westermani. The sequence goes on along the minus strand of QNGE01000012.1, from coordinate 159,638 downwards.
CTGGCTTTAAAACATTTCCCGGCTCCTCCCTTGTCAATAGTGCTTATTGCCTACCAAATGCAACACATTACGTGGCCGCAGTTAGTCAACGCTGGAATTGAATTGCTTGTGCGGCGTCAGTCAGGAAAACTTATCCTATACACTCCAATTATACACCTCTAAACAATCTGTGTAAGCAAACAATACAACAATTTAGCTAAGCCTAGTTGCGGTGCATTATGGGGCACAAACATCTCAACGATCTTCCAGCCTGCACTTCACGGTTAACTCTTCCCACAAACTCCGTATTCTTATATTGGAAAGTAAATTAACCAATATTTGGAAGGTGGCTAATTTTAATCTGTACCGAACGACGCCATTATCAAACTGAAGTAGTCACATTACAACCTCATGGCAAATAAACACACGACTGCACTTCGCCGTTTCCGTAACTGTTCTTTATTCAAATTAGTAAAGTTATGGAAAGAAAGATTTCGTACACACAGTCACTCGGGTTCGTAAAGATGGTTAGTCGTGTAGCACCTATTCGAAGCTCTCATCAGCATTCGAAATACATATAGGAATTACTGAAGTTACATACGATGTTGTCGCAAATGAGCTTCCTCGACTCCTCCTTCGGAAACGCTAACTAAAACGTGCATCATACAATTCGGGACACACATTACTGAGTCGCACATCTTATTTGGGCGAGGAATCATCTTCTGCCACAGAGAACTGCGTAAATCACCTGTTTGGGACATATGCTTCCCGTGCAAAACGTGTTACTGATTACAATCCACTTGAGGGAGTTATATACTTGGATATATGGGTGTCTTGTTTATGGATAGATAATCCAGAGACAGCTAAGTGATAATTTTGATTTAACGTGGACAAAACTAGTGAACCTACTTTATACGTAAGCTATCTTCTCGAAAACATCTTAGCCAGAATGCGTAAGCTTGTCCACTAAGAAACTAATACATTGATGATTCTGTAGTATTCAAATGGCATTGGGACAACCAACAAAAACTTGAGTGACCTAGAGCAAGCTATCAGGCAATAAGTGATGGTTCGCAATGCAAGTTTAACGATGGTTTTGGACGTACAAAATGTTTTGAGTGACGTGTATATTACCGATTCTTATTGCAACATAGTACTTATCTCCCTTTTACATTCATAAAAGAACAGTGTCTTATTACACATGTCCGATTTCACTACTATGGTGCTCTTTCCTAGTGAGATATGTATATTAGTACGGTCAAACTATGGTGCTGATCGACATTCGGTCAAACGTCTCCTAGGGATAGGCACCCGACAGGTTTGTGGATGCCGTATGATGAGAATGAACTAATCTGGGTTCAGCATTCCTTAGTTCATAGAGAAAAATCAATTCGCAGTTCAGAACCATGTCCTGCTGGCCTCATTCAGAAGAACGCATGCCGAAGAATTGATGCGTCCTCTTGAGCATTTATGTTTCTTCTCTCTACATTAACAACTAAAAAATGATTTTTCAACTGGTATGTTTGAAGTTAAGTAAGTAGAACTGCATTTTCGCACAAGCGTCCCAGAATTACCTCCGAACTTTGTGAACACGGAATGAGATGCACAACAATAAACACCACAGTTTGCGTATGCATCTCGCTAACACAACACTGCCATGCCTATCAAAGAAGTATCAGAGTAATAGAGGTCGGTCTGCCCAAATACAGACACGAGTTCTTTCGTGTAGCCCTCCCACGAAATCCAAGCACAGAGTGGGCTTCAAATTTCGGTTCCCACTGTCACTATGGATGATAACAAATGAATTAAACTCAAGTGTTCTGACAGACATTCGCTAAAACATTTAGTACAGAAGGAAAAACAGGCAGCCTCAAGTAAATTCCTACCAGTTTAGTATAATTTAATTGTAACCGGTTAGTCAGAATACACATGGTCCACATTAGGCTACAAGTTGAAGCTTGAAGAGGCTCTAGACTCCCAGTATATAGGAATCAATTACTAAAGGTGGTTATGGAACTTTTCTGGCTTCGTTGTCATGAAGTAATGCGTTTTGTAGCTAAGCCCAATGACAAGAGCTTGGATATAGAACAAACTTCGCTTCAATTAATTTGTTCCATTTACAGATATTATAAACTTTGTTGAACCCCAATAATCTCATGTTAGATTTGCGAATTAATCGAGTCGAATGGGTTACTCGCCTAACTGTTACACTGGAGTCAGCCAGTATGTGATGTTGGAGGTTCTTCAAATACTCTCGGTAAGCGGATTCCAGTTCCAACCTTTCTACTTCAGAAGTAGGTTTTAGGACTTAAGTTAGCGTTGGACATGAGGAACTGGCAAATTTCAGAAGGGAGATGTTCTCATCAATATTTACAAAGTTGGATTACGACTTAGCATAAGTAGATTAAGATCTCTGTTTAGGCTTTACGGTTAAGGTTCGGCTTCGTTAAGGTAGGCTTGAAGAGAGACAGTTTTGGCCCTCACCCAATATTCCTACTTCCTGAAGAGAGACTTACTAGACCTCAGTGGGAGGACTGAGTCTTAAGGTGATCGCATAAACAGTGATGTTGGAATGTTGTCAAAGACTAACGTTTTCGGACTTGACAGGTACTAAGCTATCCTATGGCACTATTGAGTAAGTCTCAACTATAAGACCGATCGGATTTACTGGCCCATTCCTATTTACTTGGAACGAAACAGATTCACTAATATCAGGATATTTTGCCCACAGTGTGTAGAAAGTGACAATCAGTTTGAATACATTCAGCTTCAAAAGCACACGCAGCTGTCCTAACAAGGCCCACGTTCGGTGTGTTCCATAAATCTATTTTCCAACCATTATAAAATTCCTGAAGTGAAATGATCACGATGTACGCGAATAATTACCACACGAGGATGTTATATACTTGGCTGATATATTCCACAAGACGAGTACTTTCAGTAATCAGCTCCAAGCTGCTAACGTCAATTTAACGAAGACAAAACTGTAATCAAGAGAACTATTTAGTTTGAAAATAGCATAGACAGGGGAAGTTTGACCTTATTTTTTTAAGTTCCTCTTTTTCATAAGGTGACATAGAGCATTAACACTTTTGACCCTTTTCGAGAAGGCTTGCTGGTCGGTTTAAACAGTTGATTAATTGTTTGCATGAGCAGCGAACCCACCCATTTGCACTTTGAACCAGTAAGAACTTAGTACTCGCAGTAATGAAGAACCGGAACATACATTCAACAACGGAAAGTATCCAGCCATATGGTTATAACCGAGTGGGAAAACCCTCGTTCTTCGGGAAGAAAAGAAGCTTTGTATATCTCTTCCATCCGTCCGTCTTGTTAGGTGAATATTCAACGCAGCAGACTGCATGCTACTGAGGAATCAAGGTTGTTCGCAAATTGTTTATGGCTGTGACTTAAAAGTGACTGCAGATGTTTTGTGGCCAGTAAAAACACCAAACTGAAGGATTTCACTGGCGGTTTGATTACTAGTAAGTATCAGAAAGTTTTGGGTTATATAAACACCACTACTCAAAAATGGTCACGGCTGTTCAATTCCCACAGGTTTTTCAACCATTTCCTTTAGAAAAGAAGTGCCTGACTGGAGTTTCGGTCCTGTTTTAACAATGCATACGTAGCCACCTCCGAGTTTTGAACGCTGGTCACGCTTCCACGAAGTAACCTTGTTGACCAATGCACCACTAGCCATACATTTTATTCGCTGGAATTCTATAATATGGTAACAAGGCATATTGGTGGTCCGAATCGTTCCATGACCAGACATTGCATCAGTCTAGCTGTATAATTGGAAATTGGAAAATCCCATAACATAACTTCACAGGTTATCAAAGTATTAGGTACACTTGTTGTAACACTAAGCAGCTTTTCCCATGAATTGTTCTTTTTAAAAATTTATTATACCCCTTCTTTGTTTCACAGGTTAGGACAGCCTGTTCAACATCTCCGACCAGATATAACAAACATCCCCAAATATCAACAAATAAGGTTACACATATGCCATTATTAAAAGCATCTTACTTTTAGAAGGAAAAAAGAAGAAAGGGAACGACGACTGTTTAACACTGGTTGTTTGTGCTGATTTCTTGAAATTTGTCAGGACACGATATCAAATGATCGGCTTATGGTTGGAAACGAAAGCCCATGTCGAATCACAGTCAAACCGTCTCTAATTGACTAGGGCGTATAGGAAATAAACTGGTCGAAGTGGAGTATAAATATCAAAATTAGCATCATAATATCTTCACAAAGCTAACTTCATGACTATGTAACCATAGGTTATGTGGTACGTCAACTTGAAAGGAACTGTGTTCACTTAGACCACTATTCTCGAACAGGAGCCGCACTGTCACCGTATAAAACTATTCAACTCTCTTGGTGGGGGGCGATTAATGGCTTGTTTGCTAAAGAGGTCGTCCGAGCATTAACAGATTTGATTGCTTTATAACTGGGGTGTTAACAAACGAAAGTAGATTCAAGCATTGAGAGTAAGGCTTCAAAACTTTGTAGCCGGTACATTATCTTACCTCCACAAGTGGATCAATCGTTCAAATACCGATCATGTTAGCCTTTTGTGAGTTGTTTGGGGGTACTATCAGCTGGCAAATTCCATTACAATTTCTTCACACTCGCAGTTTGAAGTCCACCTATTCAAACGGTGACCTTGATAAGTACTGCTGGCACCTGCGATCTCTGTACAGTGACCTTGAATTTAGTATAGGAGGATTGATTGAGTTGACAGTATTTGTTTGGACAATCAAAGTGCTTATTTTTAAAGCGAAAGAATGAGGACTTACCGTTTGAATAAAAATAACTGGACATCAATAAGTAAAACAGTTATTCAGAAGCGTGTGAAATTTCCGACTCCATGCCAAAAGACAAATCCGTCTCACATCGCACTTCTATTTTATTGTCTCGTTAAACGAACACTATGCAGTGAACGGCATAATGTTGAAGAATCTGGACACTAGTAATCTTGGGAATCTGACGTTACTGTTGCTCAAGTTGACTGCAGATGTTCTGAAGTTGAGCACGATTACAATTACATATATTAAAGTATCTGAATTCATCACCTTGAAAACTGCCGTGTTTAACTATAGCGTAAAAAACTAACAAGCTTTAGCATTAAGTAACATGTGATCCCGGCTTTATAGACTTAAACTGGAGAATAATCGACCACAAAGTCATATTTCTTGCAGGCCTATGATTTATACGTAAAACTCGGTCCCTTTCTATCCGCATATCTACTGGGTCGTGATTCATTTTTCCAATATGTCTTAGTTTAGCAACGTATCAGCTGACTTCGCTGCATCCGAATTTGCACAAATTAACCCAAAAAACGGAATGGCAGCTCATCCGAATCGACAGCTTCACTGTAGACGAAGCGTTCAATATTCCCATTTAAAAAAATATTTTACAGCTGTGTGATATTCCCAACAAAACTGAGTACTTGATCAAAACATTTTGCCAAACGAGATGCACCAAAAGCGTATGGGCAGCGTACGTGCTCGTCAGGTACTGTTCTTGAGAATATTAGGTACAATTATGTTTTTCAAGGTAATAAATGGTCCATTACACTCCAAAAAGCGGCATTCAAACTTTTCTTTAAAAAAATCGATGCTTTCAAATAGAAAAGGCATGTGGTCCAATTTCTTCACATTCGTCAGCCAGGTAACATGATTAGACGTACACATTGGTCATCAAAAGTTGTTTGCCGAGTAAGCTAAACAAATGTTCAAACGAATGTTTTTTCTCTGACTGTTAATTCCGTGAACTCTCTCTCTCTCTCTATGAGTGAATAACAGATTTCTCTTTTCTTCTGTGTTCCCAAGACATTTTGACAACAGCCTTGTGAAGTGCATCGACATGCACCTCTGGGTGCTTACCAGATTAATATTTCATTACACACATCCTATACCTCGTGATCCAAAAATGAAATAATTCCGTTGGAACATAACCTGATTAGTGTTGAGGCACCAAATCAGAAAATCTAGCTAGACAGTCACAGACACAAGCGATTTTAAACCAGTTAGTAACCGAGTAAATACGATACTTAACCACTGGGACGCAGAGGCCATCAATTGTGTCATGCTCCGTAATCCATACACTGGCTTACGGTGATCGAGTAGTGTTTGAGGAAGAACCTCGTGAAATGCTTCGTTAGTAGCTTTTTGTTTTACTTAGAGGCCCAAGATACAAGCACTGATGTATTAAGACTGTTGGATGAAGTTCTGTCAAACTATGTTAGTGACCACCAAGTCATAAGCTACCCACGGATGAATAAGAACTTCAATCACAACATGGTACATACTGGTTCAACATTGTTTAGTTTTGATAGGTTTATTAACGATAAAAGTGGTTAAACGTTTTACCTCAAATGGTTCTCTGAAGAACCATAACAACAGAGTTATGTCGATTCTTTGACAATCTGAAAAATTCTACACTCATATCAGTTAATGAGAAGTGGTAACCAGTCCATCAACATCTTTGTTTCCATTGCTTAGCATATTTGATGTTGTGATTGGTTGGATCATGTTCATTCTAACACACTGATAGTGTGCTGAATCGTTCTCACTGTTGGGACTCTTACTGCAGCTAATGCTGCCGATTACGAGGAGAAGGAGGAGGGAGACGATTTCACGAATCCTTCAGTTGTGTTGCGTGAATCCACCTGTGTCATACGCATACTTCTTGTTTACATGCTATAAGGTGCCCGATATGAATTTGATGTCGTTTCCAAAATACTGAAAGCAACCAGCAATTTCGTTCTAGTACTGGTGTTTATTCATTGTGAGATTTGCCAGATAGTGGTGGATAGTGGGGGTTCAACCCCTACTAAGATGGATACACTTTTAAATGAAGTTGTTTCAAATGCCACTGGTTGGGCTTTAGCTTACCTCACGCTTTTGGAAACTTGGTCAGGAAAAAGAATAAATTCAGTTCAGTTTTATACTTTGAAACATTATTGGAAATATGTAGTTTGATTCCGAGGTTCACAGTAGCTCCATGCTCAGTGGGACCACGGTAGGGTTGTTCATGAAGACCGGCATTGTCAATATCTTGATCAATAAATGATCATGCGCATCAATTACACATTGGAAACGTCCTCTCCAGTAGTCCTAAGGTCAGTTCAGATAAACTGGCCATCACTCTATGCTGTACTTTTCATCGCTGGAATATGTGATCTATCCGCGATGGTAAGAATATGTAGCCAATCTACTAGCTGGTTTCTGATTAGCGTAATTGGGCAGGGCAAACATTGCTTTACTACAGTTTTCCTTCTAATCGTTTCAGGATGGATAGCAAAGACGGGATTAATCAAAATTTCGGATACCAACGAATTTACATTGGGATGACCATGCCCCATAAGCTTCCCTGAAGTGCTTCCAACTCTAATGATCATACATGTTTTCCTCGTGTTCCTACCTAAGTGAATCACCTCTACGAAGGATACTATTGCCACATGAGAACTATTCAATCGTCACCTCTCAAACAGCAAGTCGACTAGGATATGACAGTCACAGGTAGGTCGAATCTGAGGAAGCGCTAGCTCTTAGCCATCAGGTCATGAATTCTTTTGTTACACTCCTTGCTACACACCATAGGAGATTGTTTGGGGGACGTAGCTCGACATCTTCCACACCACCATCACCGACATCGGAAGCCCCCTTCTGCCTGTATGTACATGTGCACATACACATGCACCTTTCACCCACTGTCCAGGTACCGTTGCAAAAACAAAACGTTACTCCAAACAGATGGGCTGTTCCGATTTCCTGAAAGGCTGCAGTCCAGCACAGACCCCCAGATGAAACCCACTGGGAGACCCATTCGCTGGTTTTAGGACGTAACCGACCTAACACACAAACAGTGGACAAACACGTACACGGATGCTGATCACATCACATGATGAAAGATCGGACCGGGGAGGTGGTGCTTTAAAAACAAACGCATCAACCAAGGGAACACCGGAAGAAAACAATAAGCTCCACACAGCATAGAAAGATTGGATGCCATCTGTTTCAGCAAACTGTTCGAGCGTTGCATTCAACCACGCGTTAACGCAGAAAACCGTGTGTTTCAGTTGAATACACTGAAAATTTATCAACCGACTATAACGAATAGATGACCGGAATTCGAATCCAGGTTGACTCGTTGACTGGTCAATGGTCAATGACTGACGCGGTCTCTCTTGATAACACCAGGCATCCGGTTGATGGATATCGACAGAGAATCCAATGTGTCTCAAAATAAGATCTAATTTTGGCAGTTTATAACCTTCCTGTTAATCGCCATAGTCAAATGAATCCGGTGTGGTTGGTCCTTGTAGACAGGTGTTTAACCGTGACGACTATAATAAGCAACAAATTTGTAGCCCGATATTGTCATTGGTCTGCTCCTTATACACTTTAAAGTCGTAAACGCTCCTCTATGCCACATTAACTTTATCAACTTCTATCCTTGCGAAATCGGTCGAATCAAAAACTCCGGATTAGACGGAAATACAGTGGAAACAATTACCAAATCCAAACTCACACACCGTGAACTAACGGTTGAAACAATATTAGTGACTGAAGCTTTACGATGTAAGACGCAGCACTGAAAATAGACCGAAAATACTGAAAATTTGTAGTGTGTGTACATGCAACTGAACAACAGAAGTATACAATTCATTTTTACGATAACAAATTGTGATCTTAGCCTGGTCTTCGTTCTCAGTACTTCAAAGGGATACACGGCAATTATAAACGAAAAAACGCGTTAATCGTTCGATAGTTGAATGGCACTACTTCAGCCACAGCAGTAGGGACTAGTTCGATCCCTGGTTGTTGTGATTATGCAATGCATTTCAGTGAACCAAATCGCAATTCACTGAAGTCATGGCTGCACCTTTTAGAGGCATTCAGGACTTGATAACTTTCACGTTTTTGATGCGTCTGAGAGTTCGCTTATCTAAATGGAATAGTCAATATGATGAATAACAAATTCAAACATTATTCAAATAACTGCAATTGCCTAAGTTTCATCCTGTTTACTCAGAGAAGAAAATCTGCAAAACTGTTGAAGCGAGCCAGTTTCAAACAGGCCTGGAATATTGGTAGCTATTTTCCAAAGAATATTATGGAAATTTTGGAAAATATTGATAACCGCCTTGTCAGTGTAACTGTAGTTTCAGAAATGATCAACAGAGATATCTAAGGCAAAGCAGATATAAATCAAATGCCCCAAGAAATGGTCCGGACTCCAGATCCTTCATTTAGCTCGTCTAATGGTCGAACGGTTCAGCGCAGTGTAGCAACCAGTGGTCATTTTGAGTTATACAGCATTAAGAGATTGTGGGTACGAAATCGTCTTGTCATCCACTATTTTCAGTCAGAAAAACTGTTGTATTGATTATCATTAGTTTGGTAGATCCGATCATTTAGTAGAAGCCCAGTCACGAAAAATTAGGCATCGACTGGACTTGAGTCGATCACAGACACGGTATGCTCAAACACAGTAAGAATTCTGCCAAGAATGAGCACTGTTTTACAAGGAAATCAGTAACATAATGTTGAAGACTCAAAAACCTACATAGTTCAACCCTTATTTAACTTTTCACGTTTTAGCGTGGTTATGAAATATTGCATCTGTCTGAATTGCAGTTGTATAACCCAAACCCGAATAAAACTGTCCGAACTAGAACACAGTGCTGTGTAGCTGTTGATAGATACCCGTCTTGGTTTCCCAGGTTTGTACAGTGATCACACACCCTTTCAACTTTTGTTATGATCACCCACCTACTCCGTTCATTTGCCTTCAGTAAGTCTGCTATAGTACGATTAAACTCGTGAGTAGTCTAAGTGGAGGAATCACAGTGCGGTGAACCTGCTGCATTAAGCTGGCTGACTTATTACCAAAACGGGGTGTACGGCTGTATATCTGCTCAACAGAAACACTAGATGTCTAAGTCGTATTCGGTGCACGACCAAAACAAGACAGTTTTATAGTTCTATGGTTCTTTCGGCAGCTCAAGTTGGACGTAACCGCTGGGCCCCTGTTAAAATTGTGTCCCAATGCACAATAGGGCAGTATATTGTTTTATCGTTCAACCGTAAAAATGAAGACTACATAACTCATATATCATGGTGTCAAGTGTTTCCAATCCGTGGCACTTGTTAGCATTAAGTTGACAATCCAACATCCACAAAATCAACAACCATGGCCTACAGCCCCTGTTGTGGCTTTTGTCATAGTCACTGGCAGACACTGGCATGACGATTATGTGGCTTTGCGATTATGCCTGTACGTCTATCTTATTTCATACGCACACATACATCTAGGCATGCAAGCCCACGTCCGGATTGTCCTCCAAGGGAGAGCCAGTTCAGTCCACAGACGAGTGACAGCGATGCGCCATTCGAATAACGACGCCACAAATAGGCCATGGTTTCGTCCACACACTACCGCCAGGCACGTTCAAGCACACAGCAGTCTGAAAAGGGAACCTCGTCTCCCACGCCGACCACAACGGTATTTGGCTGACTCACCGTTCGCAGGGCATTGGGCACTCGATCTAGCCAATCTCATGGTCCCATTTTGCCGCCTTGTCAAAAAAGCCATTGATCAACTGACAGATTTATAGGCCCACAGTCTTGCAACCAGAGGCACGGTATGCTACGTTCCCAAGTCATTCTCTGGTCCCACCGAAGATGCACGAGGACGATGAGTCGTGGAACTGAACACAACAACAGCAACGACATCCATATGTATACGTACGAACGTGCTGAATTATGCGTTTGTCGGGAGTGAAGCGCATACGGACAACTTGTCCTCAGCGAACAGATCACGCGTGCACTTGTGGGTAGGAGGGTGTGCTTAAGCTGGGACAAATTCAGGGTCGTTTTTACGTACTAAGTCTGTTTTTATTGTGCTCAAAACTGACAACCGGATGAGTCCCGTTAAATACCCGCATAAAAGACAGTGGGCTACGAACGATAGCCGGTAGACAAGGGTACTCTGTAAGCGCTAGATTCTTGATGATAATTAGCCTTTGTCACAATACACTGAGCGCATCCACTTAACCTGATATGTGGATGCTAGCTCCATTCACACTGTATCTCAGATAGGACTCAATGATTTCGCATGATGCATCACCAGATCGATAGCTCACAGCGCTGGAATCACATGCATGACTAATCTTCTCAAAAACTCCGCAAACAAAATTGTCAACAACGGTACGTGTGAATTGTTAAATGCCTTTTCAGTTTTATTCGCTTGGTCAAATGCTCACTGGGGGCACAAAACAGGGAGTACAACTTATTTTGTGTGTGTGCTCACCGGGCTAATAACACAATGATTACTACAGTGAGTTGACAAATCAGTAGACAGATTGCGGACTTCTTGATTGTTAACAATGAAGCCAATGAAAGTGTGGCCCATTAAGTCTAAGGAGGCTTTAGTATCCGTGCCACCTTTTTCCTGCCTCCAAGATCTGATCTTCCCAGATAACTACTGATGACGGCAAAAGCAGTCAACATTCAAACTCTCCACCTATAAGAGAATGTTAACACGGCTGACCATTTGAAAGGTGCCTTTCCGACTAATGGGATCAATAAGATAAATCAAACTGGAGACAGGCGCTCTTCATACTGTTTTGATCATCGGTCACCCATAAATGTCGATAAATAAGCTCTCTTTCAGACAATCCATGTATACGGTGCCCGAAGACAGACTGTAAAATGTCAGTTTATTTTTTAATTGTGACATAATGACAAATTTTCGTCAAAAATTCATGTAAAACCCGAGGAAAAAGTGGATTTATCGGCTAAAGAAAGCATAGTCATTTTGTGCCGAAGGAGGTAGTGATCTACGTTCATTGGACAGCACTCGCATTCGATCGCAACAGCTGCATTCCTGTGAGATTTTCGGTCGGCTGTTGGTGAACAAGAACACCAGACTTGCATCCCACTCTTGTTATAGTTTCTCGGTTGTGCATGTCCTTGCCACGGCTGGGATTTGAATCATGACCATACCCTCGTTAGACATTAGGTAAAAGAGAATTTGGTCAACCGCTTGCATCTGATAGGTCAGTCGTCTATAATGTGGAATCAGTGGCGCAGTGGTCAATGCGGATGCTTCATGAAAGTATAATCTCAGTTCAAATGTCAGCCGTGGTAACGATATGAACTACGCACGAGCTTTGGTGAGAACGAAACTTTGAAGTGACTGACTGAAAAGACTATGAGAATGCGACATCTGTTGTAGGACTAAAGTTATAGTAACTAAAATCTGCTGCTCATCAGAAGTAGATTTGTACTTGACTGCTTTTATCTTTTTTTCTGATTGAAGCGTACTGGGTAGCTGATCTATATGAAAACCACCTGTGGAAAATTAATCTGAGTGGATAAATTGTCCGCAGTATACTGTCTTTTCGGCCTGAAGTCGTGTGAGACTTCGTTTTGCCATGACGAAACGAAGCTGTCAAATCTAATGTACCCCATATTTCAGGTTATTTCTGTGTATGGGTTTTGATCCGTCCAATCGTTCCTTGTATTACGTTAAAATTCGTTCTTTGATATATGAGTGAACTTAACGTTACCTTTGGCGGACTTAAATGTCCAGACTGCAATCCTACACGCATGAGAGGAATATAATTTCTTCAGGGACCGTGCTCATTAAATGTCTTTCCAGTTTGCTTTTTGTAATCTTTGGTGAAAGATGTCTCAAAGGTGAATTAATTGCCACCCTATTTCTTTGGCAGTATACTTCACTGTTGGGCAAGCCTAACATCAGTTATGACTCATGGAAAAAAAACGACATTCAGCATTCACAACTGTTATTGTGCTCCAGGAAGCTTAATGTCTTTAATTAACTAGCAGGATGGCCGTCGAAACTTGTACTGAGTTGTGAGGCGGTGTATCTCGAAAGCTATTAACACATAACTATGAGTAAATATAGCAACCGTACCCTCTATAAGTGGACTTGAACACAAAATGCTATATACATACCACACGTGATATAAACCCAAATTTGTGACTGTGTCCTCTCGCCTACATACTTACAAAGTAGCCCCCGACTACAACGCTTAACAAAAGATTATTGACCTGAAAGTTCAACTTTTTTAGAAACCGACTGACAACAGTTTGTGTAAACTGCTTGTTTCTGGAAATCCTCTCGAATTCCCGGCTAACTGATAGCAAGTCTTCGTTCGCTTCCGCTGAAGTGAATATCGTTATCGATGAATGTGCTCCGGCATTAAGTTGCACCTTGTTTGACGGTTTCCTTGTGTTCTCTGGAACCACCATGAAAGGTTTTTCAGAAAGTTAAGTCTGACCTCCACATAAAAATCCATTCGAACTCCTAAGACTCAAGTAAGCGTAACGAACAAAAGTGATTAGCCATTGTTTCAACATTCGAAATTTGGTCGTGTGAAAATCTGACTCAACATCTGATTGAACTTGTATTCATGTATATCTTATCTACGGTGTTTTGAGAGTTATCTTACACATTACTCGGATGTCACTGTTTTACGGTGCCAATTGATTGCTGTATGAATAATTAGCTGCCAGTCTTTGCAGAATGATAAAGTAATGTGAGGATAGCCTGGTTCTTTTAAGATCCAGCCTGTTTACTGTTTGGCAGAATCGCTTGGTATGTTCGTTATATTTTGCAACTTTGATTGACTTTATCCTCTGTCACCAGTACCTTGCGAATGATTCATTGGAATCAAAGTGGTTGTTGAGTTATCAGTTATGCTAGCTCGTTTGATGTGTGCTGTTGTGATCCGACTGTATTTAGGGGCTGAAACCGTCCGCTTGTGGCCATGCGTTGTTCAACGTTTCTACGTAAAACCGGGAGTGCCTACCGCATTTGGTTACTCTGTTTCTGTCATTAGTTCGAACTCAGTCGAACACCGAGTTGTTCGTTACTGAAGATACCTACCCACTTATCAGTAAAGCTTACGCTTAGTTACTTTGCGGATGGCTTGTAATTCTAATTTCAACAAACTTCTCTTTGAACCGATATCTTCAGTGACGAAATCTGAATGTCACCATATCGAACAACTTTATACGACGTAAATACACATGTGCATAAGAAACTTAGAATTAGACCTGTAGACCAAGAGTGCCAAGTTTTCCGCTGTTAATGTGAAAAAGAAGGCTTGAATGAAACTGTCTGAGAGATGTACTCACATCATGATCAGCAGTTCGACTGAGTTAAATCAACTAGATTTGTCATGTTCATCATCTGTATATCTCTGTTACTCAAACAAATTTCACCAGAAGCAAGATAAAAAAACCCAAGCTTTTGAAGATTCATGATCTAAATGGTCAGAGGTTAGACAAATCAACTGTAAAGAGTTAACTTCACAGAAGATAGTCACCGTATCAGTTAACAAGCAGACTGGTGCGTTCGGCAGCACACTTTTTTAAAAAGAAAAACTATTAAGACTCCTCGACATTATGGTTCTTTCATACGAGAAACATCATGACAAGGATCTAACCACTTTAAAGTGACATTTCCTGGCAAAATAGTTGTGTAGATAATACCTTTTTTGCATTAAATCGACTAGGTATATAACTAAGAGATCCCACTTCATAAGTGTTGACTGAACTGTCCATGTCAACACCAACATCAACACGTGTGTTATTGGCACATGTTTGCATGCCCCACAGATAGTCAGTTTCCTCAGAATATTTCTGGCAAAGTTTCTTGAAGTTGCTCGAGCTTGATTCCATGTGCACTGGAGTCTCTGTCATACATTGAGTAGTGCTAACAGTGGATGGTCTACTCACGTGGTCATCAAGTGAACCTGTATGGAAGTACTTGTTTTACATGAGTCAGGCACAACTGACGGTTGTAACTTACACTATAACGTTCGGTTGTAGTTCGGCGTTTGTCCGCTTTGTCAATAATGACCAAACACAGAAGTGCAGCATTGCAGGTGGAATAAAACAATGGATTTGCGATAAGCATAACTCTGTACACCTCCCCGCTAAGTTGGTTAATCAATCACAGCACTGTCCTCTGATGTCATTATCCTGGTGTAGCTTGCAGTACACTTACAGTACACTATCTATATGATTCATGGGGACAGACTAGAATACTCGAACTATCATATCTGATATCCAGGAATGCAGGTATCCAATCCCTGGCGCGATGCCCGTGTGTCAGTAATCACTGCTTGGTGTTTGAACTCTTACGATCAATCTGGAATTGCTTATTCACTTCCTACTCAAACTTGCTCACACAGACCATGCATCGATCATCAAGGAGAAGCGATAAAGCAACTTATGTTGACACTACAAATGGCCAAATATACTGAACACGGGCTCACGGGGGTCATACGGTTGTTTATCCCTTTGAGGCCATGGCAACTAAGACATGCGCCACCATAATAAATGACCCTCGAGCTTCAGTACAAAAAATCGGCACACTAAGACGTCACACCTGAAGAGATCACATGTAAGACCGACCTAAGATGTTGCCATGGTGATTCATTTTAGACAGGTGTGCGGTTGTGATGGGAGCACAGGTGTTCTGTTATCCATGCGCACAGCCACACGTGTCTACTCGGGCATTTAAAATTCGACCGAGCAACTGAACAAGACTCAGTTACCTGACCGGCCAGTTCCTTGAGTTGGGGAAGGGGAAAACTTTGGCTTACTCACATTTCCCGAGAAAAACAAATAAACTTCCTAACCCCGTTGTCACCACCCAATTTTGGTCTTGCTAGCTCACTCCTTTTGTTGACAATCAAAATAAACTCTTATGGCTTACGATTTAACCATTCAAAACTGCTTAGTTCTGAAGAGTAATAGGCGAAAGGTAATAAATTAACATATCGTATCCAATCTTGGTGGTTCATGTGGAGAGCAATTCATTTTATTTTTCCTATTGAGTGTGAAAACTGATTCGCCCACACTGGAGCCGAGCATTTCAAAACTGTTGCAAAAAATGCCGTCTACATCCTTTCCAATGGAGAACACAAATTAATTCAGACCAACAGCCAGTGTCGACAACATCCGGTGTACGAGATGGTTGGTCGGTAGTCGATTCTTTTGTTTGGGTTTGTTTTCTGGTTCAATGTTGCTGAGTGCCACAATGAGCTGAAAATATAGTCACCAACGCGGCGCCTGGGCGCATAAATGCGCTCTGACGTTCTTCACATCTAGAAGGTGAACTTATGGGAAACAGCAGAGGTAGCTCTTATAAGAATTATCCCAAAACTTTTTTATTAGGTACAGTGAAGTGGCCACTGATAGAATAATGATGGACAAATCGACAGTTGCCACTTCCAGCAGTAGCAACTCTTTGAATTGAATGTCTCGAACCTCGAAAATATCACCCAAACCATCTCTGTTGCAACAGGTAAGTCATCCCGTGACGTTTGTTTGATATACGCAGGTCTGCCCAAAATCTCCTGGTCTGTCTAGGGATTTTTTAGACAGGGTCATATTGTTGGTCCCTGTACAACTGCGACGTGTCTGCGCACATGTTGAGATTTATAATGGAGTTTTCGGTCTGTTACATCAGGTCTGTCGACAACGCGTCTCCTTTGTTTGAAAATAAAAAACTTCTATCGCAAGGAGATTTAGGAGACAAAAACAATCCTACAAATTGCTCATGCTAACAGGTTCGATAAGTGCAGTTCCGGAGAATACTATTTGTTCAAGCCCATCATCTCAAGGGTGTATTAGGACCATTTAAAACAGTGTAGAAGATGAGCAAAGAGACGGGGGTTTAAGATGAAACGATTTCGAACCTTGTTGATTTCGGAACGTACATGGTCACAATACCGATGACTCCCTACCAGAACTTCCCTCCAGGTTGAAATCACAAGCAAGCGTAGCTGAGCGTTCACATGAGATGATTCAGTCATGCTTAATGTGAAGTCAGTGGCGCAATGTTCAACACGGTTGCCTCATGAAAGCGTGGCCGAAATCCCAGTACCGAACGCGGTACGGATATGCGCCACTGATCAGCTTCAGCAAGAGCAAAACTCGAGCTTCGAGCCCCTTAAGAAAAAAGAGAAGACCTGAAACTCTATAAAAATGAAAAGGCTACAATTAATTAGGAAGGATGCTCAACATGGAAAGTACTTATTAATTACCATAATGTCGCCTTAAGTACCGAAGTCTCACACGTCACTGTTGGAGTTCCCCAAAGTAGTTTGCGAAGATCTCTGCTGCAACGGACTGCATCAGTTCCAAGACGATATCCTATTTGTTACAGTAATTTGGGGTGCTCCCCAAACGGAAGTACTATGGGCTTATGCGAATCAGATCAAAACTACATATGACTTACCGAGTGAGTTGTTCTGCACACATCGACAACACACAATTAGATAATCCTAAACAGATCGGTTTCCCGTCAGACCAACTTCTAACGCGTTGTTTGAATGATGATAGGAAAGGGAAGCGGTAGGGAAGATGTACTTGGAGATGTCTGTGGCAATTAACTGTGAATTCATCCCCTGTCTAGCATTAATAAACGCTTCGACAAAACTCACCCCTTTTCCCTAATTTCAATCACATCAAATTAACTATGTGCACGTCTCAATACCAAGAGCTCATTCGACCGTAAATTAATGATAGTCAATTTGTGCATTCTTTCTGTCAAAAGGCGTGTCTGTCATCGCGCTCGAGTAAACACAGACAAGTGCCTTCTTGAAAGTTCCCAGACAGATGGCAATGATTTTGTCGGAACGCAAATGGGTTGTTAAGACCGTTGTAGTATGACCATAAAAGGCCACACTTCCCCTCGGCAATCCAAATCGAACGACAGACAGACCAAGCTCACAACGATATTGTGTAAGCATATTATTCCTTCTCGCTCCGTTATCAGTAAATGCTTTGATTCCTAGCATTCGTATCATTTTAAACAAACACTTCCCTTTATTGATTTTGAACAGTACCACCAGTGGCGCTTGCGCCAACCAAGACAAAAGTTCGATAAATACGGTCGATCGTTCAGATAGGGTAATCATTAAGGCACAACACGTGGTGAACACCCCCAATCTGTTGAGTTTCCGGAAGAGTTGATTAAACCAAAAACACCTAAATAGCTTGCAGATCAGGTGGTGTTTGGACTACTTGCATGATGGAACGCGACTACTGTTATGCCGCTGAACCTTACTGGACCTTGTTTGTGTTTCTCATCAACTGGTCTCACATTAAGTATACGTGTTTAAAGGCACATCGGAAGGATTTGCTTGGGTGAAAATACAGTCGGCTGACTGATTTCCCCTATCACTACTTAGAGTGTTCAGGCTCAGTATGAATAAGAGGTAAACTCATAAGTGATGCCAGTAGTTCACAGGGAACTTAGCAATCGAAACGGTTGTCAGGCAATTGAAATTCATATTGTTCCAGTGTTTTGAGCAGTTTTAGCTCCGAACACAACAGCGAGAGGGAGATGTACGTTTATAAGAAGCTTGTGAGTACAGATACCGCAATAATTATTCGAATGTCTCCCTGTATGTAAGGGAATTAATCACAACTGTAGAGTAATTGAGTGGATTATGGCTAAGATTTCATTCTAGTTAATAAATCAAGCATGAACCGAAATGGGTTGGAAACAGTGATCATAGTCAGACCAATACAGCTGCAACCGACTGTCGACTTTTAACGGTAATCACCTTACGATTCATTTTGCAATAGCCGTGCAATTCCGAATCTGTTTAGAGTCCAAACAAAAATAGTCGTACCGAAAAGAAAAAGCAAATGTAGGCGTACTTTAACAAAGAAGTCTGATTACATGTGTTAGAATTGTAGACGAGAAAAAAATCCGCCAAATAACCATCCAACATTACATGATACTTTGTATGAATTTAGGGGCCTCAGATAGGTGATCCGTTCAACTGACATTTGAAAAAAGTCAATAGTAGCATGTAAGATGTCTTGCGCAATGACATTTCGTTCGCAGCTCATCAGTCACTTTTGCGAAATTAACCTATGCTTTATGTAGTTGGGGGGGCAAGCAGCTAGGCGAAATCAATCTAGAAATATTTGAAACAGTCAGTCAGGCGACCAAAGCGGAAGCAGTAAAATGCAACTGATTGATATTTTTGATGCCATAAAGGGGTGGTAAAAGATACATACATATTGAGTGGGAAAGGGCAGATATGGTTAGAAAAAATCCACAGAAAAACAAAGAAGAGCTGAAATACTGTACAAAAAGCACCAGTTGCATTCTTACCAACAAAGTGAAAGGTTGGTCACCAACTGTTTCTGGTGAACCAGCAGGCAGCGCCATTGGAATTTACTCAAGGTCTCACCGTCCACAGCTTGTTAGCTGCATATAGGTAGACGCCTTCACGATCCATCTGTTTACAAGAATGTACTCCCTTGGTCCAAATGTCCCAGTGGTTTTTAGCAACAGTTTGTTGTTGTGCAACCTGATTCCCTGCTTTGATAAATCCACTAAATGACAATGAACGGCATCTTTCCAGTCTGATTTACAGAACAAACAATTAGAGTAGCCAGGCGATGTATAGTTTAGCATTTCTACTTAGCGATTTGGCCGTATGGTAAGAAGTCATGTCCAAAAAAGCTAGAGTTTCACCGGTTTTCCATTCAAAGATATGCGCCACCGTTATTCTAACAAGAGCTTTCAGTGTTTAGAATCAAATTGACTCAGTCGAAAATACTGTCTCAACACATAATTCGAAGGCAAATTTATGCAGACTGTATTCTATAATATATGAAAAAGTCATAAGGAAGTGATCCGAAAAGAAAGGGGTGAGTCTTTGCGATTAAACGCCTACAACGTTCAGAATAACATGTTGCCCCAAAATGAGTTGTGTTTAATTGAATTAGGTAAAGTAAGCTTGCTCAAACAACTAGTTTCCGATTAGTGCTAGAGCCTGATGGAATGTTCTGAATAGGGCGGAAGACATGTAGACGAACATGTGTTATTCTGAATTCCTTTCCAGGAAAGCTAAATTGCAGTAAATGACGATAAAGCTATATGAACTAGCTTGTCGATTACCCACTGAGAAGCTCGGTTACTGGCTTATCAGTTAAAGATGATTAAACGGTTTAGTTCGTTGAATGACATATGTGGAATTCTCTCTAGTCTGAGTGATTTGAGTTCTCAGTAGAAACAATGTTTGAAAAACTCGCCTGTAACAAAACAAAAGTAGACTGGATAGTTCGATTCTCGATGTTCTCATCTGGTGGACTGCTTGATGCTTTGGCTGTCATGGGAGTAGAGTCAGACAGCGCATTAAACACGTTCAAGAAAATGATTCAGCTGGCAACTCAGAATTTTTTCAACTCTTGTTCTGAACTCACATCCTGATTTGGAGCCAATATTATTTTAAACGACGTGAGACTTTCTGAGAACGGACGCTTTAAAAGTTCAAGCTTCCATGTTGAATGTTTCTTAAAGCCCACCAATTCACCTTATGGTAACAGGAGTATATATGACCTTATTAATTTTAACGTTTACTAAAATCAAAAGGCATGGGGTGAAAATAATTGAAGGAGGGCCCGTTCAAGCTCACAATGAGATTGTTTGAAGTCAACGTACGCGTCTAAAGCCATGCCAGAAAAATGGTCTAAACCATAATGCTCTTACGCATTACAGCTCACACCGGTCCAGCGGCGTGAACTCACACAGGTACAGCCATCACTGAACGCGTGTTCTTGATTAGCATGTACGGGTTAATCCCTCCCAGAGTCTTGTTTCCCGCGAGCCCCAGTGGAATTATGTATAGAACTACTGGTCCGCAGATTAACGGGTTTTCATCAACCAGGTGACATCCTGAGTGCTAATATCTGCATCCTGTTTTGTTCCCATTCATCTCTCTCTGTGTGAGAGTCACTTCATGAAAACATGGTCATTTTATCCGAAGTGAAGTGTAGAATGTAGGGAATCACAAGCCAATCCTTCTCAGGATTCAGAATTTAATCCATACCATATGAGTTTGATTTCAGATTCTCTGTAAACAACACTGGATGTGGCAGCGTCTCCGCGATAAGTTAGGTGAGAAAGAATAGCAGAGATATGAAAGCAAAATGAATGAGGTGAAATCCTTTCAAGTTTTGGATCTTTCCTATAGGTATGAGGGAGTGACATATGATATAGTACACGCTAGATGATTCTATGAACTTAGTCAATCTACCTAGAGTTAAACAGGTTTTATTGGACCATTGTAGTTAATCATTTGTTTCTAATTAGTTACTGACCCGACTGAAAAAAAACATGAAACGAATTCACATCTCGTGAGGTGTTTTTCCTTTAAGTTAAAAATGACTCAATATTATCATATACCTCATAGTTATCTGATGAGTGACGACAGGGTTAGCGACTTTACTGTACACAAACCACAGCCCACGACCGATGGGAAGCCTAACCTGAACCGTTAAGATTGAAGGCAACAATCAAGTTTGAAAGGACAAGCTATAATCGCATGTATCCTTGGGATTATACACTTAAAATATTAATAATCAGCCTAACTAACAAATCGTTCTTAAACATTGCTTCCAATTGCTGACTCATTAGGCAATCACCTCGACGTTCGAATTTAAACTCGCTAAAAATGCTCCTTGCAGGCTGTTCACTGAAATAGAATATTAGGATATACAAACTAGTTGGTACACGCCTTGAAAGATACATCGTTGGTTTTCTCTCGTATGCATTCATACTGACACTATTGTTCATTCCTTCGTGTGTGATGAACTACCCTAACGCAAACAGATCTTACCGTAACAAAACTCAATTGCAGGCTAGTTCGTACCATGATAGACCATGTCTCCGAAAACATCATTTAGAGTGAAGGTTTATTTGGCGGTCACATATTTCATCTCTGGAAGCTTCTTTCAGACAAACACCATCGCAATTCTTAGTCCTTTCGCACATCCAGAAGCTAATGGTAACAGCACTTGATTTAAGCTAGGCCTCTCGTGATTTATCCTTTCGAGCGAGAAGCCTCATCAACAGATTAATTGTCTTTACCACACCTGACTACTCACTTTTTATCAGTAGTATTCGTGCCACGGGGATCGGATTGAGCGTTGGTTGGGATCGCATACTTTCAGTAGACAATAAAAATGAACAGATCTCAAGGATGGAACCAACCTGACCAGCTTGTCCTTGTACTTGCGCAGACAGGTGTTCAGGATATTTACGAGCATGAATAAATATTAGAAGTCCTGCCAAACTGTACGGAATGGCCCAACGAGTTACCGACTGATACACTCAGAATGAGCCTACCGTTTAAGAAGGGTTTGTTGGCACCGACTAATATACACTGCTGAGTGTAGCGTCGATTCATTACCAGAAAAATCAATCCACATTCACATCTGAAAGTTAGAATAAAGAACTCGATAAAACTAGTTATAGAATATCAGCTACCTTGCCGGCCATGTCATGGAGAATACACGTGAAATATTCAAGTTAATTATAACAGTTTCTGGCAAAAACTGATTGTTGTTGTTCAGCAAAGCGTGGTCAATCAAAACCTTGTAGCACTTATTGTTACTGGCAGTCGGACCTCCTGGTTTTCGATTTGTACGCAGAAATAAGTTCGAACAGATTCAATGTAGGTTCTTCAGGGTGAATTGCATAATCAAAACAAAGAAACCTAACCTAAATTTGTTCGTATGCATGTCGAAAGATGTCTCCGATGGATGTGTTGAGAAATTTGTTTCGTGTAGATTGTATCATTACCAGTTATCGTCATGTATGATTACTGCGTCATTCTTATATTCCTTCTGTTTTGTCTTCTCATTCCACTTTCATTGGCTCTTTTCTTCAGTCGTTCTCCTTGTTAGCTTTTGTTTAACCAAATTAGCTTCCACCTAATGTGTCATTTTCACTAGATAACTCGTCTTCTTTGCTTTGAATCGACGCGTTTCATGTACGGAATTCTTTTCTGACACTTTCATAAGTATGATGTGATCGGAATGACCAGAGGAGACTTCTTTTGCCCAACATTATGCCAACACTACGACATGCACTAATCAGGCTGATTACATTTGAAAAGAGACTCTGTAACGTTGTTAGCCGTTTGCAGCAGTTTATTATAATCACTAAAAGCTCAGCTGACTTAGTTGCTTACTTAACCAAGATCCGTGCAGCTAACAGTTCAGTGCAGTCTGTGACAAAGGAACCGAGAACGACAGAGTAGTGAACAAGACCTGTTTTCTGTGTTTGATCATCAGGTTTACTATAACACAATAAATGTGGAAACAGTGACTAGGGTGGGTCAGAAAAACGGTTACTGTAGGTTAAGGACGACGTGTATGTTCTCAGTCTGTCTGATTCCATTACTAGCGGGGGATCCGAAATATCAGTGGTCACCATACATACCGGTTGTGTTTTCCTGAGGCAGAGAAAATTAGCATTGTAAATCCAATTTTGTCATATAAACCAGCCAGTGAGTGACAAAAAAGAAAATTCGCATAAAAACTTCCTAAAGTACTTCAAGGCACTTGTTTTGTTATTAAAATGCATGTCGGAAGCATTTGAAATTAGACTTCTGCTGGTTAACTGGACTTCCTGAAACTCGTGTTCGCACACTAGTTCATCACGCTGACGCAGTCTGTTCCCCACAGCCTATGCACAAACCCTTCCGTTCCACGGTTACTCCTCTGCCCTCATGCAGAGTGCACGTACCCGGTTACAGGAGTGATTGTCCCCCAGCTCTGTTGCTAGCCCTCATGAGTCTGTTTTGTGTGGTCACTCAATTAGGAATTGGGTTTCATCAAGCCTTAACCATTAAAACGATCTGCTCTGGCAAAATAGACTGGCGCCGTGGTCCTTTGGTTACTAGGCTGGTAACACCGGACCAAATCTTCAGGCTAAGTTCGTGGAAAACTTGTTTTGGTGGGCAGGGCTGATAGCTAGATAGGCTCAAATAACGAGATGGTAACCAACGGGGCTTCCGTGCCCAACTGTGACCTAAGGGACTTAGTGTGAGCAAGGATCATGGTAACCTCCCACAATTCTCCGCATCAACCTTGCAGGTGTTGAGAGTTTAAGGGTTCTGATGGAGTGTAATAGGAATGAATGCACTTCAAGTGACATCGTGATTATGTAACCGTTTAGCCTGAGTGAACCGAGGAATCCTGAGCAGAATACTTAGGATTGTCAGGAAGCCAAACTACGTTGACGTCAAGACGAATAATGAACGAATAGGTTTCAGGTTGAGATAAATTAACTTCGATCGAATTCCCGTTATTCAGATGGAACTTCTAGCACCGTCTATCAAAAAGAAACCTTAAACTTGTGCTTTGTCGTTGTTGCAGTTCGTAAGCAGTAAATATCCTTGCGAGGTCAGTGATCGAATTTGGCTTCAGGCCGTGGCAAGGACACGTACTGCTGACAAGTTCTAACAGCGGCGAAACTCTGGTATAGTGCAAGGACTGTAATCAAAATATGACAGCTCAATCCGAATATAATCACATACGTAACTGCTCACCAGTAAACAGTTTTACCAGAACTAGCGTCACACTGAACCTTCATTAAACGGATTACACCTTTGCGAAATTCCACACAGAAGAACCGTAAAATCACTTACGGAAATCTGATGTCATCCCAGTGTGCCGAAGTATGCAGTGTGAGAAAATACACTTGATAATCAAAGCTCGTCAAGTTTCGTTTTGACGGACCCAATGCTCTCACCTACTTCTGACTTGTTTCGTTTGTATCATTCTACCATCCAAGAAGGAGTACAATTTTTCTTCGACTATAGACGTGCGCCTTACAAATGGCTTAATCTAATGAGAAACAGCAGTTTCTAACTGTTCAACTTTCTGCTCTGGCTCCAGAGTGGCATAATGTGGCGAAAACCTACTCGATTTGCCAGCTATCCGAATGAAGCACACACGGTCTGAAGTAGTGTCTTAGTGATTAACTGTTCAGACAGTAGGAGGTTAACAAATAAAACCAGCTTGCAAATTGAACATCAAGCACAACTGACCGCAGCTTTCGCATTCAGCTATGCTTTGGAACGAAACTATACTCCAGTTCCGATCTCACTACATCTCATCAGTAGTGCACATCCTTGTCTGAAAGGGAAGGTGAACCCCGGTCCTCAGGATTGTGAGAAAAGCGAGTTAAATATAATGCCAGTAACCTCACAATAGGTATGACCCAAACGACCAACCACAACCTTATGTGAAAAGTGTTCAGCTAGCCTGATAATTCTGCAATGAAGGTAAACAGAATCACTCTATTCAATCCAACCGATAGTTTAGTCATCCGGTGTTCTCAGTTAAGTTAAAGTTATTCACTTCAGTTGGTCAGCTGGACACGGTTTAGCTCATTAACAGAAGCTCAGGGATGCATTTGATCGCAACCGCCACATTTAGATAAGCCGTTCGGTTGACCCAGTTCAGAAGGATACTCTACAACCAGGCCTCTCGGGCTTTGCTGGGGATGGATGAAGATTCTATGCGATAAAACTATCTTGCTTGCCACAGAGTAGGAAAACAAGGCAAGAACGAGGTGGAGTGTGCAGAGTTCTGCCACATTTAACAAGCCCTCTGACTGGAACACAATTTAAGATGATATTATGTTTTTGTTCACGAGCCCTGCCCATCACACAACCTTGGCTGAAATTACCAACCGACACAGTGCCTCAGTACGCCGAAGATATGTTGAGCAAATTCACTTCAGACAGTGTACAGTCACGGCAGTAAGAGAAACCGTCCTCACTGTTCTTGAAGGACTGAAGGAAATAGCTCGATTCGTAAACTTAATTGTCAAAGATTCTCCAATGGGGAAGTTTGTGGTAAAAAGCTACTCAATCTGTTGACTATCCGAAACTGGACAGAAAGAAAAATTCAAAAGCATACCATTCCAGCTTAGTTTTAGGATACCGCGACGAGGACAATTGCACTGTTACATCCTCAATCTGTCCAGGTTCCCCGCTCAGTTCAGGAGCTATCAGGTGGAAAGTTGTGACTACGTGTGTGCTGTTGCTGTCAGCCATTTATAATCTCTGATGTCCATGTGTGTATGTAGCACGGGTAACACTTGCTCATTACAGCCAGTTCAAAGTATTCTACTTATAGTTACCACAACTAGTACACATGTTTCCTATGTAGTGAAGTAAAATCGTAGTTCAATACGTGCCCTGAGTTTCGAAACTGGATAGTCGAAATTGACATTGAAAACATGCTGATACAGTGGTTGGCCTTAAACTCCTAAATGAGATCGTCTTAGAAATAACGATTAGTACATTGCCCAATCGTTTGGGCATTTTTTCGTTACTGTTTCATAAATTCTTGGCTGAAGAAAACATTTTACTTATGGCTTATATTAAAACCTATACGCAATGCTCGGCGGGATTTCACCGGCTTGATTTTGTGACTTGCGAATATCTTCCTTTGCGAATACAATTTTAAACAGATTTTGAATGGGCATTAAGCTTTCTCTATCCCGCTACCGATTTGAAGCAATAGTGCCCGGTCCCAATTACCCACGATTATCTGTTTCCCTGTTAACCCATCACGGCGACGGGAGCCAAGGGATTGCTGCTCATAAACGTTCCCATATAAATGGTCTACGCTAAACCACTGGCGGTCCCATTCACGTACACTCTATCCAGTGTACACCCAAAGGAATAAGAACGGACGACTTGTGACTGCAGGCCTTTGTAATACATTCGAACAATGTATGCTAACCAGTTGATAAGCCAGTGTGTAGATCTGGGAACAAAATATGTGAAACACCAAAGATGAGATCTAACTTAACAAGAACTATCCTGAACATGTAAGACAAGATTATTTTCAACGTAATACCTTCTACGTATGATTAGAAAAAACAGATTAACTTATGTTTGCACCAATAGACCGGAGGGGAATAAAATGTAGCAGACAACTGTGATCTGTTTTTTTTGAAAAAGAAGGCTGTTGGTTCACCAACCGATAGGCGTTGTCGGTTGATAGGGACGGAAAAGTATATAACCGACCTTGCTTACTGCACATGCATGCGAAAACAATAATTATAACCCATCTGGAATACAGCCTTTCTGTGGCTCTGTGGAACATATCGTTTGCCTACAGGAACGCTACATTCCATTTGAATAGTCTTCATTTTTTGTTTTGCTTTCAATAGACCTGTAAATCTTTACGGTTTCTTATCCCTGGAGCCACATGGGACTAGTCAACAAACTTTTCAAAGTAAAACCGTGATTCAGTAAGCTCACCATTCTGATGTGAATTCGGTTATGCCCTAACGGTACTGGTTATTCTGTTGAATCTTTGTTCGAAGGTGATCGACCGGATTAGTTCAAGGCACTGTTAATAAGCGGAGGATTGAAAACTAATCTTGTTGCGCGAGAACGAAACATAATGGTGACTGTCTGATTTTTTCACAGGCCTGTAGTCGATCATTCTGTCGATAACATCTGACAAAATCAAGTGCTCAGCAGTGTTCACTGGGTGTCATCTCCACACGCCCCATTTTCCCAGTTTTCGCGCGTTACGGTCATCTACTGTAGCATTCTGATATTCATCTTTCATTGCGGATATTGTTTTCATCCATGCTGACTTCTGTGTAACACTTCGTCCTGGTTAGCAGTCTTCTGGAAACTCACAGTTGTTGGTCATTATACTGTGCAGTAATGTGTCTACATAAACCTTCTGTCATCCAAACCTATTTTACGGGAAGATCGTTCATGGCCTGCAGTTTTTATTTTGGGATCCCCCTGTAGTAGGGACAGCCATTCCACTGGGGACACTGCCAACGTCGTTTGAGGAGCAGGACTAGGAGGGCCTGCTGTGGAATGGACTTTCCATAATGTGTGGCCAGGGGTGAAATCACTTTCTTGCTATGCCGCTTCATTTGCCTAAAATGGGTGTACACACATGTAACTTTGTGTATCAGTGAGAACATTTTATTGTGTTCGCATCACTGTGTTGAGAGGACTGATGATAACAGTCTGATAACTGACTGAATCAACTGCATTCAGCAAATATCTGGATGACACGAAGCGGATGTATCTACGCCAGTGTGTGACAAACCCAGTCAGTGGGATGTCATCCAACCGCAGCAGGTAAGCAAAGCCAACCATTGAGGTTCGCTTCTGTTTACCGATATAATCTTAACTTCAAACCCTTCGTTGGTTCAACAAATCTGTACATTAATCGTCGACGCTGAAGTAATCATAACTGTAGCATCAGCAATAACTAGTGACCCAGGAAATGATGAATCGGACGGATTTTGAAAGCGAAATAAAAACCATCATACTTAAGAACAAGGAGTTTTCTGTTTGACTAATTGCATAAAGCCTGAGATTTTTCAGAGCACACGTTCACAATGGCCAAAACGTGACAAAAATAGAGTCGCCTATGAAAACAGGGTGCACTGAAAAAGTGAAGAATGAAAACAGGAAATACTCAGCCTTGGTTAATAAACAATTGGGATGGTTTTAACGTTCTTATGCAAATAATTGCTTATTTTTCATTCATTGACTACCGATTTCACAAACATCCCTTTGTTTACTGCTTGTACTAATACCAATGAATGTTTAACGAGCTTGCAAGAGGGACACATTTAGGTTGCACTGAGTCCAAGTAAGAAGTGGCGGAAAGAAAGAATGGTTGAACAAAACGGCTAGAATTTTTACAGATGTATTACTGATGACAAGTCGGGGATTTGGTTCATCTCCAAGTTGACCATCACTCACAGTTGATCGCAGCCTTCGCATTCAGATAGACTTTCCAGCCAGCCTCTTTCGAAAACAAGCACTAGACTCGAGTTGCGCTCTCATTAGAGCTCGTCAGTAGTGCATATCCTTGCCACGGCTGGGATCTGAACTGCGGCCATTCCAATCATGAGTCAACTGTGTTAACCACTGCGCCATTGACCTCACATTAGGCACGACCAAATTACCAAATGTGAACGCTCAACCACTCTCACTTGTGAGCAATGATCAGGTTGCCCGATCGTCTCGACAGAAGACACAGTAACTGTCCTGTTAATTCCAATCGATAACCTCGCGATTAGGACTTCCGAGACAGGTCGAGATCACTGATCTCATTAAACCTGCAAGGCGATATTTTGGATTACTGATGAGTAGTCGGGGATTTGGTTTTATTTTCAAGTTGACCATTACTCACATTTGGTCGCAGCCTTCGCACTGGAATGGCCGGATTCTAGTGCTTCTTTTCGAAAGAGGCCGGCTGGAAAGTCTATCTGAATGCGAAGGCTGCGATCGAATGTGAGTGATGGTCAACTTGAAAGTAAAACAGATGTATTAGGCGGAAGCTAGTAAAGATATATGCCGATTATGAAACAGAACATTTGTTACGCACGACTCCAGGGCAAAATTTGGCGATGAGGATTACTTCGTGACAAGTATTTCAAGGAACGCCATACTGTCGAACCAAAAATGGGGAAGTGCTACTGATGATCTCACTCGATAAACACGAGGCCGTTTTCATAATTGACTTCAACCTGTATATATTGCATTCTAATGTGAATCCCAAAAGAATACATCGGTGATCACTATAACGATAGAAATGAAAATAACAGTGCTCTATTGCTCAACGCACATGTGAGAAACGCGTTCAAGTGTGCGTGATTAGTGTACATAGTGGGAAGACATATAAAAATGTACAACATAATTAACTATTGCACAATAAGCCAATTAGGTGAATAAAGCAACCAAACAGATACCATAGGAGAGAAAATTTCTAGTTCGTGAGGATGAGATTTGAGACATGCTTCTTACATGATACTTCTCAAAATCTCCAAAATTCGGTGTAAATTCTGAGTAATTACATCAGTTTACGCTTCACAAGGTGACCACTGGTCTATTGGTCAAGTTCACGCCAAATAGAGGTGATTTGAAGATGGAGCAAATGAACTGTCGAAGAAATTTGGCATTATTTAGTGTAAACGGTTCCGGGTAAACGTGTAGAAAATTTTTTCACGATGGAGGAGGTAGGAAAGTTTATACTTTTGGGAAAAAATACACGGACCTCTCGAATGGACTTTGTTATTTGCTCAAAATCGATGGAGTTTCGCAAATCTCGTGAACTGTCCAACCAATTAGGGATTTCGAGTGTCCGGTTAAATGTTTTCTCGTGTAAGATGCATTTGTGGAATCAAGAATGAAAATCAAAATTATGTGATAGACGAGAGAACTTAGAATGACCATGTGAACTGTGACGAATATCTCTAACAACTTGACCACGTCATCAATACTGTGATAACCGAGAACGGAAGAACTCGGCTGACACTGGTTAGTTGAACCACTCCTACTAAAAAGCATTAGGAAAATACAACTAGGCGCGCGCTCTCTCCCACTTACAGATTCCACCAACGAACTCACACTTCTGGAACTAAAAAAGTTAATATCACTCGACACTTTTTAAGGGAATCCCACTGGCCCCAAGTTCGTGTCAAATAGATGCAACAGTGATTGCCATCAAATTTTTCAACCACATGGATTCTTTTTGTAACCATTAAAAAGTTGAGCATTTTGGATGCAAACTTATGCGTGAACAAGATGCTAGACGATATGGACCCTGAAAACATTAAGTAACACGCCTACCTTTGTGGACCGCTGTCATTACACGCTGAATAAATACAAGCATTTTCATACGGACTGATGGGTTCATTTCTATATCGGAAAAAAACTCATAATCTTAAATAGGCAATAAACTTCAATGAATGGCAATGTTTGTCAATGTCTACGACAAGGATGATGGAGAGGCAAGTAATCGAGCAGGCACAGTGGGTAAATTGCGAAATATACCATCATTCAGCTACGGGATGGCTGTTTATGCTCGGTGAAAGTACAATGCAGCTTACACTGCTGGCAGACACGGGTATGATGGACGTAGAATGCCAGATCCACAGGCTACGTCAAAGAAAAGTGAATATTTTGTTTTGCCACTGACATCTATTTCTCCGTAGTTGGAACGGTTGTTCATTACGCGGTATGACAGTGCTCCTGAAAGGTGAACATTGAGCCAATTTGCAAAGCATGCTTCATGTGACTTACATACGTCAACAACACTCTTGTCTGATACACTTAAGTCTGGGTTTTTAATCGTTGGGTTCTGATCACACACATACATGGGTTTCGAAATGAAATATACTGTTTCTTATTATGTGTAAACTATTAAGCACAGCATTGTTCTTTAAAATTTGACGGGGGAATTTCGATACATTCCATTGGTTGACCATTCTGAACTATTGGTGGGATAAATAGGTGAAAAGAGATTGAACGAATGGAGGGTTAGCAGCTCTTCTGGACTGGCTTCCCCAAGAAATTCTTAAACCAATAAGGTAAAGTTACAAGCTAACTAAGCAATTTTCGATAAAGCTGCGACCGTAAAAATTTGCATTCTGTGAAAAACATTATTGTTGTGAAGTTAATTATTGTAGATCGGCTTTCAGGATTAACAATATACACCCATCATTTTATTTACAATGGGATTGTAGATTTTGGGTCAACGTTGGTCGTCGTAGATGGATTCATAATCCGGGTTTTAAGTTTCTTTTGACTTATATCGAGTCCACGGTTTTTATTACTGATGAACACCACCATTCCGGTAATAGTTTGTTTTTCAGTCTGGTTTATAAGATTATGCGAATGTTTTCACCATGCAGGGCAATTAGGATCGTTAGGTGTTTACTGACTGTGGTAATAATTTCATTTGGTCTTTTAGGCATGTACAAAACGAATCTGGACACTTTTTTCAAATTGCCTTTTGTAGAATTTGTGGCGATCTTCACGCTGTTAAATTTGTCAGAGTTAACAGTTTCTAAGAAACGTGACCACAAAACAAGTACACAGCAAACCCGAACAAATTGTCATTCGGTTGAAATTTCCGACCAGAATTGTGGCCACTAGAAGAAACATTGTGCAGACGGGATCATCGATCTTAGTTCTCAAAGTAAGTTCTCAGAAGGAAAGGAGAACAAAGATTAGCGACCATCCGTCCCATTCTTCTCATTTTTTTGCAGTAAGGTGCAATTGCCTCCTGGTGTGGTAAAGCTTTCTCTCAGTTGTTTGGGATTTGGATTTATCAAAACATTTTTACACACATGGCTTCAACAATCCCCTATCTCGTCTCGTTAGTGGAAAACCAAAAATTACTAACACGGATTTTTCACCTCCTCAAATTCTGTAGCCCACACTTTTCAAGTAGAAAATTGTTACAGTTAAAACAATATAATTTACGTTACTGAAATTGACCATACAGCAATATTGAGTATTCTTCTTTTGTACTCATAATACTTGTCTCTAGGGTGTTTGTGGGCAACAAAGGAATTTGTTAACCAATCAACATCTCTCTCTACATTTTGTCTTTGACACGGAGCTGTATGTTTCAAGGCTTTATAATGTGCAACTACCAGTGTCGCTCACTAATGTGAAACAGCTTCTTTACAAGCATGTCCAGCCATCCGTTTTAAACAGCACCCTTCTTCTATGTTGGTCATCCTGTTAAGTTTTTTGATAACTCCTTTGAGTGATCGACTGTATGCAAGTTTTCGCAAGCACTCTGAATCGAGCCCACTTTGTACAAATAGTTTGCCCATCAGCCATGGAGTGGGCAGGACAGCTGCACTTTGTACAATCTGAAATATACGGAGATTCGTAATGCTTTCTACTTTTCAGGTTCTACAAAATGCATATTGCAAATTTTTGGAAGTTTAATCGGCTTGATTTGTCATTGCTTTGATCAATGACAACACATCAGAGGACACCTTACAATGGGTTAATTTATTAATACAAATCTTCCGTTACTATTGTGACACCATCGAGTTAAGGTGCAATTCTGTTGCACTTGTAGCGTCTTCACTTATTACAATTCAGCTAGACTGTCAATGGTAAACCTTGGAATCTATCATGTAAGCACCAGTTTCCCTCTTCCCGGGGGTGTAGCTACAAAACTAGACTCCACATTTTAAATTGAACACTCGAGTAACTGACAATTGCTTTTCAACTGATTGGTAATTTGAAGCTAACTGAAAGTAAGTAAAAATACCACTGTCTGAGTTAGACGACTTAGAACATGACTAATTTTACTATTTTGAGCACGAAACAAAATATTGATCGTTGTTTTAACAGTATGCCCAACGTTAATTAGTAATACGCGGTCTAGTGATTCCTACTTTCAGTGGGCACGCAACATGACTTGAAATGAATTAGGAAAGCTACAATCAGATCAGAAATGTTTGCTACATTGATTTTGCGAGACAGAAAACACTTATTTTTTCCTAATTGCATGAAGCTGATGTGCATATAGGGAAAGAGAGAGAGAGAGACAAACAGGTGTGGATTGCACATGTTCAACTTTCTCGACTAGAAACTGGGTTGATTCTGAGCAAGAGGAGTGGAGGGACATAAGCCAGAGCATTACACTCCTTAATGTAGGTAGAGAACCACATTTCAGGTTGTAATTTACTCTGGTGAAGTGATTCTCAAGGCTACACCCCAGGTTAAAATTATTGTGGTCCTACTATGTATCTCGATGTTGTTTGTTGCGCGCTCAATTGCGGAATCTGACGTTCGTGATTATGTTTACGATGAAGTGACTAATGATGATGTTGTCCCGATTGTTGATGATATCGTTGTCACTGATGCCTCTACCCCATTTGAAGATGCCCAAAGTGATTTGTGCGCCATACCAATATGAACTCACAAACTATCAACTGTAAGCAGCTGGCCTCAGTCCATCAACAAAGTGGTGGACAGACGTTTCGACATTGTTAAGCAACCACAGTACGATACCCTCCATGAAATTGAGCCCATGATTTGTGAGCAAGTGTTGTAGTGATAGTCCGGACACTCGTTTAATCAGCGTAAGAGAAAAGGAACTGCATTAAACAAGGAAATTAACTGATATTTTTCCCTATTAGTTGGGCGCCTCTCATCTCACTCTCTAGAAGAAGGATGTTTGGACTATAGTTTGGGTATTCACTCATGGTGTTCATAAAACCCAGCTGGGTCCAGCCAACTATTCTGGTAGGTGGTGGCCATTGGGATCGTGTATCTGCAGAATCTTCACTCAACTCTTCCTAATTCCTTGGTGAATGCTTATCAGTTTACATACCAACTAGCAAAAGGGCTGTTCGGTTTAACTTTCTAAGAGAAGAAAATTCCAATGGTAAAAAGGTTGACTAAACCCGAATGACTCTTGTTCCCCACAGCCAACCCGACACTTCACGACCGATTTAGTCCTTATTTGGACTCAGCAGGCAAAGTTAGTTTGAATGGAGGTTGAACCAGTAACCCTACAATCCACTAGGTCACCAGTTCAGTGAACGTAGTTTCTTATGAGGGAAATTGCATACAAATAAGCTATAATCTATTTATGCCACGTTTGTGTGCATGAATTGTGTAAACCAAGCCAGTTTACGGATAAGCGTCAAAAATGATTATGAACTCAGATTGCTGCTTTTGTGATCGTATTCAGTCCAAACGGGCAATCCAAGATAGAGTATGTCCATTTGTACAAAGCAATTTACCGTTCGGTGACTTGACCCTAGTTATTCCAAATCTAAATTTGGATAGCTTTTCGTCTACACAGCTTTGAAATACCCATTGGAAGGTCTGGTTTACATGTCCACTTCATCCACTGTCCGAATCAGAGATGACACACGTGGAAATCCCACATAAATTGGCGAATATTCTGGTCATAATATGAATCTTGACAAAGCCACCTCTACGAATATGGTTCGATAACATATGGTATGCTCAACTGCGAAAAACCTCCAGCACTTTTCCCGATCAAGATGAATGAGAGCTGTCCAATTCGTTTATGACTGTGGCGATGTTTATCATGATAGAACTCTTCAATGGCTACCTTAAGATCTGAGGAGGTAGGTCCTCAGATATGCGTCACGGGGCTAGGCAACCGGGCTTCATCGATCACCAAGCGCTTATCAAAGAAAGTTTGTGATTTACCCCCACAAACGCTTTCCTTAACCTGACGTACCATAACAACCTCACCCCCGTAGTCGTCGGAGATGCTGACTGGGAAGTATGTTGTACTATTTAGTTCTGTGAGTACCGAGCATAATGAAACTGACCCCAGTATCTACCGCTCGGTTATGATCAATGGGAGAATTGTGAATAGGTAAACTGACTTATCACCAACCTTCTCCGAAGCTCCTAGCTTTGAAATGAATGCATTAGGTGTCTAGAGACGACTGTAATCTTTCGTACACAGCTTCGCTAGTTCGTGTGAATAGCGAGAGTCGTAAAAGCCATGGAGAACTGAGTATGCACAGCAACTTTAAATATATACACAAAACTTTAGTTACAAAAGCTTCTTCCTCTAAGTCTAAGATTGGAACAGTTGATAAATCTTTTCTTCTTGTCAACGATGGAAAATTGGTATGAAAAGTTAGCACTTTGATCAGAAGTGACAGGTTTCGTCGTATATTGCGACCCCAAAGCAACCGCCTTCTTAATCGCAGAATTCGGTGCGATGCAACAATGCAACCTCTTCTAGAATCAGCGTGAATGATCCGAACAGTAATCAAGGTGACAAGTATAAACGAAGATAACTGCACAATTTTTGAAAACAATAAAGGCGTACTGCAATTACCAACTAAAAAGTAGTCAAACTATCCTGTAACAGATTTTTGTGTCCCCAGTATGGTCGTGGTTGCCTTAATTAATCTTGAATCCTGAATCACTGAACGTGAACTAATTTCACTGTCAACATTAGGCACCCACTTACCGAGATGAACAGTGAAGCCTGAAACAATATGGTTGTCAGTGTGACGATTTGGGATGAACATCCGCACAATGTGACTATTGTATCACAAAACCATATAGTTATTCAAGCAGCTAACGTCCTCACAATGATGCCTGACCTAGATTAATCAGGAATACTGCCGACAAAGAATTCAAAAGAGATGAATTAACTCAATGAGACATGTGTGCAAAGTCAGTCCAGTTTGTCTGTTAACTAGTTTCAAAAGGGGATTCCGAAGAGGTTTCCTTTTCTATGTGGTTCAAACCCTCCAGAAAAAACTGCAAATGTTTTAAAAGGGTGGCTGGAATGCATTACATGTACGCCAATTTTTCGTTGAGTTATGGACATAGCTTATTGTCCGCGACTTGGGTTCATTCGTCTTTCACCATAGTATTGTGAAGACCACAGTTTCAGTGAACACTAACTATTGGATACGTGTGACGATCCTGTTAGGGTGATTGGCTACAGTTTTGGTAGGTTTGAATAAACACGTAAAGTCTAAAATGGCAATGCAAAGAGATGTCAACAACCCACTACCAATCCGCTGTTCACAGCATCCTGGTCTGCTCTAGCCTCACACGAACGAGGTACAGGCAGTTTTTGCATACAGAGCAGGTTGCAAACATATACGGCGTTCTTTTAATCAATTTTCCGTCAACAACACTGATAGGCTCATCTGAAACCGGAAGCCTTGTGAACCGTTTCATTTTAGCAAGAAATGGTAGCTTCTATTGAACCATATGCGCCACTTATTGGTTAGGACTAGCAAGTTGTACTCTTGACCTACCGGGCCAGTGGCTAAAGTTAACCTGTCTTCTTCTCGCGGGGTTGTCAGAAAGATCCCATCCAAATTTTACTATCCCCAATACCTTCTCAACCTGCTTATTGCGCATAAACGACGAATAACAAGATTAAAAGATCTATTGAGAAAATGAAACAAAATGATGGTCTTATGTTTGTAGTGAACAGCTTTGAAAATTGTATGTGCTAATGGACTCGGTGGATCAGAGTCAACAGTTAACATCTCTAGAAAAAGGCGGCCAGGTGGCTCGGTGCGATGCTCATCAAAGGCTTTTAAATTATTACGTATAGCGCCATTTTTATAACCTAGAAGAATGCTCTGCAGTTAGTGCATCCAAAGAAAACATCCTTATTTAAATGCTGTCCAAATGCGAATCGTCTGGTCTTCGGTTGAATTCGAACAAGCGACGGAAACAGCTTCCCCATACGCGGCTTCCTGGCCCATCCGGCAGAGCACCTGCTTTGCCTTATCGTGCACTTTCTGCCACCGGCCCGAACCCGGGCGTAGCACACTTGCTTCGCAGTTGGGTATCTTTTAAATTATCCGGTCCACTATACTACTTATCAGGAGTACACAAGTTTCCATGTTGTCAGGTAGATTGATGATTGCTAGCTTCCCAATACTGAACTGTGTGCTCCAATGGCCGACTGAACTGAAACCTTGTCAAGCTGATCTATGTCGAGGTTGGTTGGGGTGCGTGATTAATCGAATTAAAACATAACGTCTGAACTCAAGTGTGAGACAGCTTTGCTCTACTCCTCACCTATACACACGATCGAGGCATCATTCCTGCTGAAAGTTTCGTTTCGTGCTAAAAAAAATGTGATCATTTCTACTTTCCGGGTTCCCACTGCCCAACGGACCTGAGTAAAATGACCTCATCCAACAGCCATTTTAAGTAGACATCACATTCGGGTGAAAATAGGTGTCTCACTCTCGAAGATAGGTTGTCCACTGGTGACAATGTTTGCGGAACACCGACATATTTTAAGACTAGCTCTAGCAAACGTCAAGGTTTTGGTTAGCAAAGTTGGTACAAGTAACGAAGCTAAAACAAAGAACTAGAATTCTGGCAGTTAAACTGTTCTGATTAACAGAAAACGGCAGAGGAACTGTCCACAAGTATTTATTTCACAACATATCGAGCAGCAAAACGGTGGCAGCGACGGGGATTTGTAGAGTACAGAAGCTTGCCGACAATTTGTGCGTTATCACAAGGCTTTCGTTCACAGACCTCCAAGGTTATCCAGGAGAATCTATTAACCTGGACGTTTCGCTTATCAAGCCATATTAATAAGTATGTCAATCACAATCTCCAGTTTTCACCCTCTCTTGGGTGCGTCTGTCGCGGGAGTCCCTCATCCGACCTTATCAACCGAATTAATGTATGATAAAAGTTGCTGTTATTTTGTTCAACAGAAAATGCCAGAGGAAATGTCAGAGGAGATCCCAGAAGATGCCAGGGGCCCGCAGCACTCGTTTAACCGTAAGTGAGCAAGAGATTCACATGTGTTGCATTGTAGCACTCAGTGCTACAACAGTATAGTTGGTCACTTTTATGTCGGCTACCTAAAACAGTGTGAGGTTGTTAGTAGAACAGAATGTAGGCCATATGAAGAAAGATAAAATGTGTGCTAAACTGAAGTTCTGTCGTTAGTAACGAACTTAAACTGGTGCCCCGGATGGTAAACTTAGCAACTGTCGAGTGAACATTTGAAAAATCTTCAAGTTGACCATCACTCACATTTGATTGCAACCTTCGCATTCAGATAGACTTTCCAGCCGGCCTCTTTCGAAAAAGTCCTAATCGCGGGGTTATCCATTGGAGTTAACAGGACAGTTACTGTGTCTTCTCTCGAGACGATCGGGCAACCTGATCATTGCTCACAAGCGAAAGTGGTCGAGTGTTCAGATTTGATAATTCGGTCGTGCCTAATATGAGGTCAATGGCGCAGTGGTTAACACGGTTGCCTCATGATTGGAATGGCCGCAGTTCAGATCCCAGCCGTGGCAAGGATATGCACTACTGACGAGCTCTAATGAGAGCGAAACTCGAGTCTAGTGCTTGTTTTCGAAAGAGGCTGGCTGGAAAGTCTATCTGAATGCGAAGGCTGCGATCAACTGTGAGTGATGGTCAACTTGGAGATGAACCAAATCCCCGACTACTCATCAGTAATTTGAAAAATCGTCAAAACATCCGAAATAGTCAACTACGAGCCACAACAAACCATCTAATTTCCCATCTTCCATGTTTTGCAAAACTACATTTTTCTGGTGGTTTCATTGCTTATGTTTTCCTGCGGTCTTCACACTTAATCAGTCAACGTGCCTGACCTGTTGAACCTGAGTGGAACAATCGCATCATTCAATGACAACACGAACGATTATTGGCTCCTTCACGTGGTTGGTGGTCTTGACCACTGGTGTTTTCCCAGTGCTGCACACGCGTGGCAAACGCGTTCATGGCCAGTTTTAGCATGTCCGTATATGTGCGTTGTTCCTGGTCTATGGACTTCGATTTTCCCAACACAGTTTGCTTACAGAAAGCGATCGCCCACCCGCAGTATGCCTTTCCGAACAAGGCGTACTAGACTGAAAGCAGCAACCCTGTGATCAGCGTTCAGTTTGAGGTGAGGGGATGGAGGTTTTCATTTACACCTTGCTTCTGTAAGACTTTACCGGTTTCCCGATTGTTTCTCCAAGGACGGTGTTCGTCTGTGACTACATAGGCTATCAGCACTGGTGCAGACATATAGCCGGCTGCGCCTTAGTTGAGTAATTTTCTATATTAACCCCATTTCCACCTTCAGTCTCAGCTAGTGCACTTTGTCTTCAGGCACAAACCGATTTCCCTCGTTACTTTGTTTGTTGTAAATATTCATTAATACCCTTATATCCACTGTGTACCTTTCAGTTATTTTGTTTATTGAGCAAACACAAAATATGTCAAAGTGACAGCAGCGTTGTGCACAATATACTCACAGAACAGATGCAACCGTGAAAACTTCGAACTTACTTGAGATTCGAGCCAGCAACATAAAACAATCGCCTCTGAAAAACATACTCGCCAGATAATTTAATGATGTGTGTAAGGACGATTAAGAATTTTGAGTAAGTTAACTCAAAGTTGATAATTCCGTTTTCTCGGAGTGGCTTTATGGCTCATTCAATAGAACACAGCCTAGGTAATGGATCTGCATTTCTTGTCGCCAAATCTCAGATACCTCACAGGTGAATCTCGTTAAAATTAACAAGACCCGCATACCCCCCCTCAAGTCACTTTTCAAAACGTATACACCAAGCGGATGATATAAAGTGGAATGAAAAGCTGCATCTGATTCGACTTTACCACCTAACAGAAGTTAGAACAATTATTGCTCTTCTTCACTGGTCTGTCAAACTAGTCCATACAAGAGGTAGATCTCAGAGGAAAACGAAACTTTAAGAGTAAAGCTGTTAAGTGTTTGGGTTCTTATGTATGTGCCTGTTTATCTGTGACCGTATAAGGAGAACAAGACACCAGCTCTTCAAACTCAAAGAATTAGCATTTGCCTAATGAATGATAAATTAATTAAGCTGGGAGCAACCTTCCCTCAACTCCGCCGTAACAATCTCTGGTCTTTTTAATTATTCTGATTATCGTGTGCGCCGCTTAACAGACAGATAGACAGGTAAGTTGCTGTTAACAACAAACCCTTTCGAGAAGCAGCAACAAGTG
This sequence comes from Paragonimus westermani, assembly GCA_008508345.1. Classification (NCBI taxonomy): domain Eukaryota; kingdom Metazoa; phylum Platyhelminthes; class Trematoda; order Plagiorchiida; family Troglotrematidae; genus Paragonimus; species Paragonimus westermani. Next base: position 119,461 of record QNGE01000012.1, on the reverse strand, counting down.
ATTTGTTGTCCTGAGGGCCAAGTGAAAGAATTAAGTTGTTTATTGACTATGTATTGGTTTAAGTGTCAATTTTGAGTGATTCCAATTTTCGACTAGCATTTAGGGCACATTAACGAAAGGGGGTGATGTGAACAAGTCTTTCAGTATTAGAACAAAACAGTGTAAACAACTCTTTTAATGGATTCTATTTACCTGAGCTGTTTCGAGTTCGTTGAAAGTTCATCAAGGTCGTGGTTTGTTTGGTTCACCACAAACAAAGCATTCAGACTTGTAACAGTTGGAACGAGTGCCTTGTAGAAACAAACGCTTGATAAAAGTGCAGCTGGTTAGGTTAGTTTCGGCGGGTTTCGGTAGTCATGCCAAATAGCTTCAGCCGTCGTTTGAATACGGTTGCTGTTTCGTAGCGCTCTCACACGAATGCGCTAAAGATCAACGTCACTCTATAGTCCAACTAAGGAGTTACAAATCGTCATGGTCGTCCAAGCACACATTTTAAACAACACATGAAAAAGAGGTATCAAATAGTTTTGACCCATAACTCTAAGAGTCGGAATACGGATGAACGGATTTTGATAACAGAATTTGATTGAGGTCAAAACAAACAGCAGTGGACATCACAGATTGACTCACAAGGTGTAGCCGATTAGTATTTTACAAATTTCAGATGTAATATGGAAAACTTCTTTAAAAAACAATGGCTGTTCGTGTCTTCAGAAAAACTAGAAATAAAAGGTTCCATAATTTGCCTAAGCCAGTCGAATAATGTGCTGGAAAACAGAAATTACCTCGGATGACATAATTACAGAGCACGGAGCGGTACTCAAGGTGGAAGTAAGAAACATCCTGTAGAACTCCGCATGCTCACTTTATTAGCCAACGGCTAGTGTGAAAGCAAGAAACAGGTACCAACGATATGCAACCTTAGCTGCAAAGGCAAGTTGAAAATTCGTTTGTTTTTAACAGGGAAAAGAAACATCGATCATTTGTTTCCCATAAAGTTTTTCTGCAGATACCAACAAAAGTTTTCCCAAATGATACACGCCGCAGTAAGCAACATCTCCAGTTCCAGCAGCGTGGTTGGGCTACAGGTCAGACTATTGAGACAGTTCTCCTGGAAGTAGAATGATACCAGTTTTTACCAACAGCTTAAACAATGACCTGCACTGATTGAAGGATAACAGGTATGTTGCCTTCAAGGGGTTGGTGGTAAGTTCTTTATCAACTGCTAGAATGTAAAGCAACTTAAGTCACTGTGAAACCTTATATTTTTAATACCTGGATGATGACCAACATATCATCACGAGAATTTTAGAAAGAGTTCACCTTCACCTTAGCTGGAATCAGATAAACGGAAGTTCTAACAGAATTTCCCTGCGTACTGGATGTGTCATAAACTTACGAGTAAACTGAGATATGCCTGGAGATGTGTTTTAAAACCTAAGATTAGTGAACATGAAACTCCCTCAACTGCTTTGAAGTTGTGAAAAATTTTCGAATTACCAACAGTGATCGAGTGTTACCACAGAATGCTTCACGATTCTATCTTGCCATTGTAACTAGCACGACGAGGCTGTCGGCCAAGAAGAGGTTACTGAAGAAAGGGAGGAGGAATTTGTATAACAGACTGTGGAAGATAATGGTAACGAAGGAAGTGGTGAAATTTGTTACACGCTCAGAAAAGCGGAAATATTTTTCACGTGGGGTTAACTGGGACAACAACAACGCGCGTAAGATTGTACTCTTTAGATAGAAGGTCCCGGGTGTGCCAAATCTGAGACCAACAGCATACAGGAAGGCTAAATTTCAGTGCCCTATCCGGACACAAAATCAAATAGAATTCCAGTGGATAGAAGGGCTAAATTCTAGTGCTTCGGAAAATTTTCACGTGTTTTTGTGCTTTAAATCAGTTGTCAAACGCATGCACTATACAACTTCGATAAGGAAGACATCATACACTGTACAGCAAGTGAGTAGTTGATTTGATTCTATCCCCAGTCTCATCGAAAGTTATTGAGTAGCCGTTGGGTGTGGATATCCATTCACTGACTATCTTCAAGAATGTTGGCTTCAGTACAAGGCCAAGTCACTGGAAGTTGAACATAACTATGCTCAAGGACCAGGGTTGAACCTGAACGAAAGAGGAAACATGTCTTTTAAAGTAGTAAAAATCCAGATGAGAATAAAAAATGTGGCGACGATATCAATCGTTCTAACTGTAGTGCAATTAAGGATGTTCTCGTTTTCGCTGTTAGCGCTGAAGGTTGCACAGATGTGTATGACGGCGCTTTGGGCGGAAATGGTGCCTTGTATGATATGAAATAATCCTGATGTACTTAAAATGTTTACAGTCTAACTTGATCGCAATTCAAGATGTCCGAAGAGGTCGCACCCAACCGTGGCAAACCTTATTACTACTACTTATGAATAGCAGCAAAAAGGCGATTCTAAATGACGGTAATTGCATCACAAATAGAGTCTAATGCATATCTGACCGTCGATTCTATGAACATCGCTTGGGTCGAGATGACAGAGATAGGTACTGAGACGTTGACTCATGCACTTACACTAGGAAACAATGTTAATAATCTTAGTTATTTTTGTCCTAATTGGAACTTATCTGGAATCAAAATCATCTTATGAAAAAGTTGTCTAAGGTCATTGTGTGCTAGTGACATCGGGAAATGTATCAAGAGCTTTCCGTACTTCTCTAGTAAGTTGATTCCCAGTTTACCAGAACTGCCATTTTTTCAGTAAGTTCCTCAGTCTCATGTGGGAATGGATTTCTATGTTTATTTAGCCCCGTTGACAAGAAAATGTGTCACGCAGACGGATGGATGTATTTCTGAACTGGTAACCGGGGAAGTTCAGCGTGGAGGATAGTGACCAATGAAATATTAATAACCTTCCTGGAACTAGAGTAATCTAAGTAGGGTGTGCTCAAAGTTCAAGGTAAGAGACAGTTTTTTCTGGTTCCAGCGTTCAAGCAAAGTAAACTAAGACTCTTGGGATGTGCTGAAATGCAGTGATATGTAAAACTTTAAAGCTACTATTGACTATGCACTGTGCAGAGTATCGCACAAGATCAGGCTATAGATGGCTTATTCCCCTGAAAGGTGAATAATACTTGCTGATTTGGCAACTATCAAACGTTATGGGGGCAATCCGTTGTTGTTTGTGTATGCCCAACAGATGTACTCCGCCATAGAAATCCGTATGATGGAAGGAATTCTAACATATGGAACAAAGTGTGAATCACAAATCATGGAGACCGTTTCTTCAGAAAAATGTGAATTAACGTATTCTGTTTACACCCCTGAGTCACTGAACGCAAAGGTTCACCTTAGGACTGGTTCATACTAGTCACCTGAAATGCTCACCAACAATCATCCGTTGGGTGCCACTGTGAGTGTGATGCTCATAATGAGGTTTAATCCATTTTTATAACATCCCGAGCGCAGTTTCAGAATTTTCAATGGAACCCCAAAAGAACCGTATTAATCGATAACTGTTTATTAATCTTCACCACCTTAATTGAAAATCTGTTTTAGCAGGACAATACAACAACCATAGACAGCCGATACCGTGCAAGTGAAACACCCTATAAATTCAACCACTTCCTATTCGTGGATACACGTCCCGACAAACTCACTTATCACTCATCCCAGTCGGCACGGCTTTTGGATGACACCTTCAAACGATAGTCCTTGAAGTGCGCGAAGTAATTTCGTGTTGACTAGAACTGGCGCTTAGTGTATATGATAAATAAATCTTAAATAGTGCTAAGTGGATTCACTGGCTTTCGGGCCTGATGAAATTAAGAGGTTCTGTTCAATTATATCTAGGAATTATTTACTAGCAACAAAAGTGGACATCTCCCCGCCGTTTTTAAGATGCACTGCGTTCAGGGAATCATATTTATGAACAGGCAACTCATCTTGTTGGGTTAATGTCCCCTCAAATACCTATGCATATACGACCTCAATACTGATTGCGTCCGTGTAAAATTCGGGAAAAGCTCATGTACTTCCAGCGCACTTATGGGCAATTACTGTTTGGTATCTTTATCCGCTTAGTTTAGCCGTCTTGGATTTTTTCCTGTCAAACTTCGTTGGTTGTATGTCCTGATTTGACATTTTACTGAAACCATGTCATTCTTTTCTAACCGCTGGTGAACTGACGAGCTTATCAAGCGGGGGGATCATAGTTGTCATTGTGGCACTCTATGGTTTCAAAATTCAAAATGACTATTACTGGCAGTCTAGCAAACATCGGCCACTCGAGATTCTCTGTCTAGCATCCCAGTACACTGTAAACACTGAGGTTTAGTAATATGGGTTGAAAAATGATAGGAAAGGAATTCCTAGTTAATAACTCACTTGAGAGTTGGTTATACCGTTTAACTCAGACATGATAGGGTACAAAGATGTGTGTAGCTGTTAATTTTGACTTATTTCCTATGAGTGCCTCCAACATACGAACTGATTTACGGACTTCATTGAGTCCGAGATAAACGGTACAGGAAATTTGAGGACATTATTGGCGAAAAACTTCAGCGTATGGATCTTCTACAGTAGTGTGGTCAAGATTAATCAGGTACACATATTCGACTGTCAGCAACAAATTCCGAAATGGCCGTGTGCTTCCAGTGAGTTCTGACCACCAACTATCTGCGTTTTATGTCAACTTGTCTTACCATAATGATTTGTGCTCATGCGGTCAGATTGACCGACTGCGAGTAACAGGACGCTACAAGGGATATCTTGGACAAGGCGTATAGCTTAGCAGACGAATGGAGGGATGAAAGAATATACTACAATTTCATTACGTACCAAATAGAATGCACACAACTGCATGAGCACTCATCGTCGAAACCTGACTGCATAGTCTTAAACTGAAAATTATACAGTGCTTGGTTGGTAGTACACAACATTTCACAAGCTTTCGAGGTGGTTTTCCTAAAGACCGCGCATTTCTGACAAAGCCTTGTGGCTGTGTAAATACCGAATATATGTTATCAGTTTTCCGGTTAAATAAGCTAAACTTCTTCGAAACTCACAGACAAGGTCGAAAGTGAATAACAACTGATAGAATTCAGACAAAATAGACACCACTGTGCACCCGCCCCTTCGACACAGTTTGACGGAAGAACAAGAAATTGAACCATGCGGAAGGCTAATAAGCTGTAATGTTCGTAGTACTGTGTCATTGTCAGGCGCCGGATCGAATTTCTTGACGGTCTGCTGCTTGCTAGCCAGTAGACAGGTGTGTGACAAAAATCGTGTATATCGCCTTACATGAGTGTGGATTAAAACGTGTTGATTAAACCAGTCTTATCTTGTCGGTTACTACAAGCTGTCATTATCGTATGTATCCATCTCGTGTCATATTTAAGTGCTTTCGTGTAGTTGTAATTTACCGCAGTGTTGGTGGGGGCACCGTTTTATATAACGAACGAACTTGTGGCTTACTGATAAGCAGTGTGGCAATTATGATGGGTTAGAGGACATACAACTGCAATAGCATGGATTGGAAGCAGCAAGCTTAAGCGCGGATTACAATCTACTATCTAGGCTGCGAAGAAAAACCTGGAGATCAAAAGTTTTACATGCGGACAAATAATCGCGTCTTTTTGTAAAATATAGAGGTAGCAGAAGTAACCACTGTATTCATTATACTGAAGAACTGGATCCTCTTTACTGTAATTATGAACATGACAACCAGTAGGTAATAATTCTGTTGTTCACTGTCAAAATGATTAAGCTGGTGGATAACTTTTTGAAGCTGATAACTTATTTCGTAGCTGTGCTTTTCCCGGAGACTGCGACCCATACGATCTTAAGTTGTAATATTTAGTTCGAAGCACCTTGTCAAAGGTGTAACGTGGCATGCTACCTGCGGTTACTATCATTTTGGTTTCCACCGATTGCACTATGGGCAAGTTTGACTGTGTACCCTCCATTTCCAACACTGGTGCTGAAACTTTTAACTTTGAAGGAACGTTGTCTCCCGTTGACTCTGCTCTGAACCTGCCTGGGTTGTGTGCTCAGCAGTAAATCGACAGGCAGTACGTTGTCATTGACGAGGGCTGTGCACAGATTTCCACGCTTGTTACTCAGACACGTTCACCATACCGTGTATGGCAGATTCCTTAAGACTGTTCAGCCCACCACACTCACTAGTAGATAAGAAATAGCTCAATTATCAGTGGTCCCATTAATTCTATTAACTACTCCTGTGTTAATAACTTCCCAGGTAAGGTGGAAATATGCAGCTGAGCTGCTTGTGACACAGTCCTCTTATTGCGTATGCATACCGTGTAACTTCGTGCGTTGAACACCACTCATGAACTATTTTAAGCCCATGCTTGAATGGAGTGAAATGGATCCTACGTCTGACAGTAAACCAATCAATGTGCTGTATACGGAATGTACTACATTATTTTGCTCTATGCAGGGGATTACACAAACCCCTTCAAACGACGAACCACTTCTTCAGCACGGCGAAATGGCAGATATTACGGAATGTTAAAATTTCATTTCTTCATATCGGCCGCTCACATAGAACCTCTGCAGGCGACATATCGACGGTCTCCCAGATTTTACTGACGAGATTGGTTTCAAAAAACTCCACAGACGTCTGAACCCCAATATAACACTTCATCATGAACAAGAGATTAAGGGAAGTCGACCGTTTTAAGGCATTTTTGTCAGTCAGTGTAAACGTGGTACACTAAAACGTTCGGTGTATGGAAAGGAAATATGGGGTGCTCGATACCTTCAACTTGTTTGTTTGCCCTGATGGTACAGAAGCCTGCCCAAGTCCGAACCCTGTTCAATATAGCCTGACAAACCTGTAATGACAGAGAATTTCTGAAGGGCGTTTTTCTGGTCAAAGGTTATCCGCAAAAGTCTGTAGAAATTTATTGCAAGCCACGGGAGACCAAAATTCAAATTGAGACTGTTGCCAAGCCGTTACATTGGTTGACCAGTAACATTAGAAGACACATCGCAAGTTGTTAACATTTCTTTTACTATCTTCAGTCACGAACGTAAAACTTTGGTATGTATAGGACATGGGGATAGCAACAACAGTCAACGATTGTGTTGACATGAAACAAGGGCTGTCATCATTTCCAGAGCAGACGAACTGCATGAATCAACATTGTGTACAAATAGGGTCGGCGAGCGGGTATCGATTAGCGTTGCTCCGGAGAAATGAAGGAAATTAGGATCCCGATTATGCAAAAATACTTGAAGCTAGTTGGCCGGATCACCAACGTGACTTGTTTTGATAAATGGATTGAGAATAACATGTAAGACAAAATGCCTAAACGTTTGACTTCATTCGCACTAAATGTGGTGAGGATATCGTACAAGTGACCTGTTTCCATGGTGTGTTTTGCAGTGGATGAAGTCGGACTTAGTCCCAATCGCTCTGTTGCCCATTAGGTCATCGCGTACAGAAATCACTTAGGCATATGTTCAGCCATTCCTTGTCGTAGGTCACCATTATGCACACGCTGAGCGACACTCCTAGTTGTGAGTGGCAGCCGAGGAGAGTAAACGGAATGTTAACGTCTCGCGACGTATATCTTCTATCGTTACTGGTGGACTAAATCAACAGAACTCAGCGTTTTAAAATTGGCAGAGTTTGATTCTTAAAGGTGAACTCGCGGCAACGGATGTAGGAAAAAAGTATGACCAGCTGTAAATCGTACCTACCCAGCTGTTGAATCGCAACTGTTACTATCCAGTCACACTGCCGTTTTCCTTATTTCTTATCGTGACCCAATGGATGATTCTACCTCTCACCCGATTTGCCACTCCATTTGCAGTTTCGGTGACAATACATTGTTGAAACAGACCGAGATTTACGACATCAGATGGTGGAACACATTCCTAAGTAGTTATTGAACGTGATAACTCAACAAACATAAGCGGCATGATGGTCAAGCCGCAACGCAGTGCGTTCAGTTGCTAAACCCGTCTTGGATACAGGTTACGTGGTTGACCAATTATCACCTTTCACTGTGTCGTTACGTAATCAAAGCCCGAAGCTTCTGCCATTCGTGGAAGTCATGCGTCAAGTAGAATTGACCAGTTCTTTGCTCGCAAGAGGTGCTGACGCAATGTGGGATTGCCCCGTTTGATAGCGTGCCTCGTGTTTAGTTGCTGCTCTTTTTGCCATGCCCGTTTTCGTATAAAATGGTTTTATCTATGCAACCAACGAGATTAAACGAGGTGGTAACACTTCGTGACATTAGCCTTTGTGCAGCGTTGAGGAATTTGACCGGCGGAACTCAATGTTTCCAACCGCTGAACCGACATAGCAGGCCTGGCTGGGATGTAATTCCAAACTGCATGTTTGCCGTTGTCAAGCTGAACTGATTATGTTCCTCTATTCGTCTTTGCACACGGACTGCTTGAGGCTCCTGATTACACCAAGCATCCGATAGATGTCATCTCGTCGGCCTGCAGTACTTCCCAGTCAGTGTTATTGAGGACGGCGAGGGAACACAATGCACTCGAAAATCCTCGTCCTATAATGCTGTCCAAAGTAGCTCGATTTTCTACAAGGTAGAAAGCTACAACGTTTGCGCACTTCTTACCTTGATCGACGGATCTAGGAAATGAACCAGCAACATAGAGGATGCATGTAAGCTCAGCATTCAATCATCGCTGACTACGCCAGTTATCCTCTACCAAGTGGGCTGACTGCGTGAGCAGCGTGAGAGTTTATCAGCGTGTATTTGGTAGATCAGCATTTTCGCGACCGATATCTAAGGTGATGAAAACGCACAGACTAAGCTAGATGCGGTACGTAATTCAAACACCGAGAGATTGTTTGATACACTGGACACTATTCGATGAAACTGCTGACGATTGGAAAAAGTGACAGAGGACCAAAGTGATAAGGTGGTAGTGATACGGAGGACCTTACTACCCGGCTAAACCAGATTGGGAGGAGTTATCTGCAGGAATTGGAGCAGCATGATAGCCGAACTTGCCAGATGTAAATAAACCCTGACACAGTACTGTCTTACGGTTAATGTCAGACCTGTGTCCTCATGAGTGGTGACATTGTTTTATTAAAGTTGAATGTCATTCATATTTGACCCCGGTTTTTTCTCTAAATGTGCCTTACAAGTAGTCCCCTTCAAAAAGGCACTATATACGAGTTTCATACTTACTAGCGCTCGTGAATATCTTTCTCGCGGCCACAGTAAGAAATTCAGCCACCCTTTCGTGAGGCAACCGTGTTAAGCACTGCGCCATCTCCCTTGCAGTAGAAACGATTAAATTATCATAGCTGAACGCTCTGCCACTTCTGCCTGTGGATATTAATCATGATGCCCTATCTGCTCTGTAGGAGACCTAGTTGCTACCAACAAACTTCATTTAATAAACTCGCGAATGAGACCCCGTAGTCATGTTAAGATCCCGGAAATCACCAAACCCGTTCGGCAGTGTTTTAGAATATTGATGAGCAACAGTGGATTTGGTTAGTCTGAAGTGAAGACCACCCATATTCGCTTGTAGCTTCTTTATTCAGGTTTGAGTTTATTGGTAGCGCGGGTTAGGGTAGTTATTGGTAAAATTGAACCTAGTTGGAACTCCCAAAACGTTACGATACTCAACAAAGATGAAAAAAGAACTAAGTGACAGCATGTTAAAGTTTCTTATGGTGTCACCAGTCGTAACCACAAGATATATAAGCAAGATGAATTAGGCAAATGCAGACGACAGTGGCCACACAAGCACATAGTCACACCAAATGTCGCGTGATCAGTGCCGTGAGAACCCGACAGACTGCCTCGGCCACTGTGTCTACAATGCCGGTTGGTAAATTCGGATCAGTTTAGATTCACTTCACGCTCTTATTGCGCAACAGCGTCCTCCATGTGTTTGCAGGATTAACTTAGTGACCTGTTCTCCTGAAGAGCTTAGCAATCGATAACATGGAGTTTCGAGTAGCGGTTTCAGCAATTTGGTTCCGGTACCACGTATTTCTTTAGCCACTGGGGTATCTTCGGTTACTTGTTTAAACAGGTATTCTGTGCATATAAACGCCATTACAACTGCTAATATGCTGGTGTACAGATTTAAGTGGACCGGATTCACGATTATTAAGAGCTGGGCGTCTAATTACTCGAATTAAGCACAACTGCATGGCGTCGTAAGAACGAGATAGAGGAGGCTGTAAATTACGGTTGTGGACCATAGTGAACTTCTCGTGGCAGCCGTTTGGCGGTAATCTTTGTCTTAATGTTTTTTGTCTTACTTGCTTGGTTATGTGATGCAACCAGAGTAAAACAGAACTGGAGAAGTTAACTGTCTCATGCCGTTTTTATGATTAACAGAATGTTGTAACTTCACTTGTTATCTGTTATCTTCGTCGTGGTTGGTTTTATATTCAATGTTTAGTTCTTGCTGTGCTGTTTGCTCACACCTGTTAGGGTGAGTGGACGTGGTCCATCGTGAATTGCCAGCTTGTGTTGGTTATGACCACAAGGGACTAATTTGCTTGTTAACCAATATTTCTTTATGGTGGCCCACAACTGGCCGGCTATACAACCGGCCTCGTACCAGTTACGAGTGATCATGTAATGACAGACCAAGCTGAGTTCCTGCTGCCGTAAATTTTACATTAAAGTTATATGCATCGTATTTGTTACAGTGAAACCCATAAAACTTTAGGTCGAGCAGAACAGAGTTTTACCAAGTAATTCGGAGAGTTGTCCGTTCTACGGATTGGCCCAACCATAGACGACATCGATCGCATAATGCGAGTTTGTTGATAAGAAACTGTGCTAGACAGATCACGTCAAATAACTTGCATAGTGACACTTCGCCTTTTCTTTAGGTTTGGTTGGTAGGGTTATGGGCAGAATTTTCAATGTGAATAAAGGTATTGATTCAGACCTACCACGGAGTGCTTTAAATGAATTGTCTACCTCACAGTGATAACTTTTCAACTATTATACAGTTTTTCAACAAGTCGCCAGATGACAGAGAAGTCAACATACTAGCAACTCCCACGATTTATTCTACAGGTTTCCTGCATAAATTTATTTCCACTTTTCACATTTCGCCCTCATTTCATTGGTGCACAAGGTTGTACATTTTAAAGCTAACGGTCACATTGTCCGTGCGCGCTGAGGATTAAAAGCGGTTTAATTAGTTTTAAGAATGAAGGAAGGATTACTAACATAAACATGTAACAATCACAAGTTTGCTCACTCATCTTCATAACTGTATCGGATTGAATGAAATGTTCGAGGTCATTCACGTTTGTACTGTAATGCAATAAATGTGCTAGCTGTACTGTGCGTTAGATCAGTAGTACACCACTCAAAATTTCTACATGACACTCCAAAATCAGTCGAGCCTAGAAAAAGCCATGGGGATTTCAGAAATTTGGAAGAGAAGTTCTCACACGAGATCACAGTGTATTAGTCAGACGAATTGCAGTGGTGAGAGGAAGGATAATCAAATATGTGTAAATTTTGTGCAAACTGCAGTCTTCTGTTGTGGATGATGAGAAGCGATAAGTTATGGATTATGCGTGGGGTGTGCCACCTTGGAGAATGAATCCTTTCGTGTTAAATTAGGTATCAGTGGAAATCGATTCATTTATGAATAAACAACATCAAAATTGACAGTTAACGCTTACCATAAAATACAGCAGTCATCCGGTATTTTTAGATGTGTTTATTTTATGGATACAACAACAGGCAATCAGAAAAACGCTCAGTAAAAAATGCATACATCTATTCTATGAATTTAAAAAATACTATGTTAACCTTGCGCATAAAACGGTCAATAACAATCAGAAATGATGCTGAGCCCTCAGTAAGTGAACTGTAAACGTGGAATAATTCATTGCACTTGCCAAACAAGCTCTAGTGATACTTTTTAGGTTTGTGTTAAATATAGACAGAGCTTTAGTGGTGCGTAAGAACTCTGTGTAGATTGCAGAGGTAGTACTTCGAACGGGCGATTTCGAAAAACGCCGGTGCCGTCCAATGCTGCAGATAAAATTGAATATAATATTATATAAATATACATTATATATTATATATATAGATAATATAGTATAAATATAAATAAATGTACAAAAACCACCCCATATACTTCTCAGAAAGTGTTGTGTTATCAAATATGTTGATGAAATTCAACAAAGACGATATGGTTAACTAGGCCACGCTTTCACCCCTCCTGACTATCCCAATGATACAGACGCCCTGCGGTTCTGTAGCTAATGTAGGCTGATAAACCGACTTCCTTTACATCAGTCCACACTGTCAGGGTGTGAACAAATCATAGATCACACTAACTATTAGCCATCGTCACAAACGAACAGGTGAAAGCATCGTCTAATGAAGCTCAGCAACACTGGTTCGAAATGTGTTTACTCTATCACCACCATTAGTTGTTCCATCAAGCTGTTTTTTCAAGTTCCCGTCGCTTATTATTTATTTACGTTCAGGACAGCACTTCCACTCTAGACCACTCCGTTAAGCAAAGCTAATTTGTGAGAATTGCTGCCTGGTAAGGCGTTTGTTTTTCTTACCCGGGTGACGCTACGTAATTACATTTCGATAAGCGATCACTTGTTGTTTTAACATTCACCTCGTTTCTGCCACATGTTGGTCACCCTATTGTTGTTCCAGTTTGTGCCCTCGAAGCGATGCTGTTATCTAACTCGGAGAAAACGAAGTTTATCACGTTTTGTATACTTGCTTTGTGTGGGCATGTACGTGATTGTTACGCCCATTCTTTGATGCAAGTTTGCTTCAGCGTGAGTTCTACATTTATTCTATCCTGTTTGTGTGATAAGACAGCAAACTGAGCATTGCAGTGAATCGGGACAATCCCGTTGCGTCTGGAAACAAAGAATGTGCTCATCTTTCTAATGCATACAACCAAGGCTTCAAGGAGTAGTCATTCCCCATTGAATCTAAGTTAGCGAAGACATTTATAGATAGCGGTGAGGCGAATGAAGCTGGTACAAAAGCGCACACGCACATAGGACTGCTAGTAAACGGGAACATTAGGCAGGTCAGTTAAACAATGTAGCCTGTCATCATCTCAGATGTTCGGCAAAAACACGCCAGGAGCCCTTTTAATTGCTCTTCCTGAGACGTGATCTGAGCACGGACAAAGAGTGAGTTCCGGCATCATGATGAGGGGGTTGATGCTCTACGAGACTAGTGGAAATCAAATATTGTAAAACGTCTAATTTTCCATCGTAAAATACATAGAATAGTTTCCATGTAGCGCAAATTTACAAGGTACAATAAGCAAGCCTCTTGTAGTATCTCAGATCAATGACTAATTGATAGTAATTGTCCTTTAACATCTCCAACATCCTTTCTGCCAGAATGTCTGTCCGAGCTTGCTCACGTCAATTAAACATAACAGAGCCAAGACTTGTTCTTATTCGTTTACACCATTAGTGCTAATAACGGTGGATGTTAAGTGTATCACTTTCCGACCGTAATTGGATAACATCGGTTACATGTTCAACTGTAAGTGTTCAGCCGTGTTTGGTGTAAGGTGAACGACATTGTCTTCCACTAGGAACAATTCACACAAAACTCGCTGGCTGCTGTCGTTGAAAGTTGCCAGGGTCATATATCCTTATCACAATCTTGGAAGATTTTACTCCCAACAGCCGACTGTGCGGAGTTGAATAAGACATCAGCCAGTGTGTTAAGGTTGTGGAACTGTTTAGACTTGCCAGCCTAATTGTAACTTGCGGAAGCACCGGTGTAAGTTCAGTATCTCTCAGTGATTCGGGATTGTAAGCCGATGGAGGAAAATCAGATATCGTAATACATTTTGGATTTGGGGAATTTTTGTTAGCCTTATGTAGGACATTTCGTTCTAACCACAAATACCTCATGAACATCCCCTGTGTTTACGACTGGCTGATTTCCATTCTATATGCTCAAGTGGCGTTCGTTTCTGCCTATCAGTTTGTATATATAATATACTATTTCGTAATTCTCTGAGTTACATACCATAGTTATCTCCCACAACTGTGGGACGTGATTGAAATAACCGTCGCTCATTTCTCACTCTTTATATTTTCCAAAGAAAAGCATTGTGTGTTTCCCGCTGCTATGCACCCAGTCTGATCGAGAGTATCTAGCAAGCTTCATTCAACTTTAGCCACCGCAGCAGGAGCTTTTTCACTGATATCCGGTACCCTTGGCAAACTTTGGAAAGCCATTCCTCCACCAACGACTTTTATAATATGCCCATCCGTCACCGCAACACAAAATGCGCATAATCGTCTACAGAAATTAAGGTCCACCAAACGTGTACACACGTAGCACAATCTCTGTTAAAATTTAAGATCTTCATCCTTGTTTAAACGTATTTATTGGATAGACCCAAGATAGTTTAATTTAGCTTGTTAGTCACGGAATTCTCGTACTGACTCGTGTTCGGGTATAATATGGACAGGCGATGGGCAAATTGTGAGATTGCATAAATATTCATAAACACGTCATAATTCGTCATTTTGAATTCGTTGTGGAGTCTTCCTGTTGGAAACCAGGTTTCATATGATAATTCTGTTCTTACGATCATACTCGACAAGCTTCAGCAAATGAACTGGGGCACTCAGACTAGCGGTATTCCTATATCCCATAACTTCCGTCACAGTGAGACTGGACCTTGACGTGGTGTGATGGCTTGCGCATCTCGATGACCTGCTGGACTAAACTGGACAGAGTTACTCATACCAGGCAGGCCAACAGGTAGAGGTCTGACAAACCACAGTCTCCTGGTCCTCCAGGTTGGGGGTTGGAAGATGGTTGGCATCTCTTC